>JAXQQM020065062.1:0-63924 GCA_034641835.2 Pinus albicaulis | reverse complement strand
CCATCATGAATGTAAAAAATACAAATTTCGAGAGTAAACTTCAGATATGGATTCGCTTTCAGCGATGCTTAAATATGCAATGACAACAAGCTCCAAAGAGCTGTCGTAGTGTAAATGGGGTTTCCACCATAAGGAACTCTCGAGTTTTCGTACTTCTTTCTTTCTTTCTGGTATATAACGACCATTTCCGGAACCACTGTTTCCTTCTGAGACCCGATATTTCTAAATTCTACACATTCAACCCTGGCGAACCATGCCCCACAAAATACCAATTTCGAGAGAAAACTTTAGATATGGATTCAATTTCCAGGGATACTTAAATATGCAATGGCAATAAGCTACAAATAGTTTCCACAAAGTAAATGGAGTTTCCACCATAGGGCGTTTCTGCAACATAGGTTTAACAAAGAAGAACACTGCGGCAACTAACAACTACGTCTAACAAATGCAAAGAATGAGAACGTTACCCTGTAGAAGTAGAGAAACATATTACTAGAAGCATTGGGGTTAAGGATGTTGATGCACCGATTTTTCAGGGATCTCTGCATGTTGTCCACTCACATATGCAGTTCGTTGGGAAGGAGAGGTTGCAAGTAGGCGGAGGACACAGGTGGAGGCATGGTTTTGGGAGCAGTACAGGGATGGGAAGCATAAAACGAGGTGGCCAAAACAAGACACCAAGAGCTCAACTTTGTTCCACCACTCCAGGCCTCCTTCATGCTCCTGAAACAACTACGATACTTACCCGATTTTCTTCCTTGGCTCTCTATAAAATTCTCGCCTACAACTTCCAGTGAACGAAACACCGGGTAAACAATAAACAATGACGACATTAAAATTTCAAATCATTCAAGCCAGCCAAAATGTAAAATTTCAAATTCAAATGGGATCATGGCATGGTAGATACATGGATGCAGATGGGTGTTAGGATGTTGGATGTGAGCGCTGTGGAGTGGAGGCTGTAACGGAACTGGGGAGCAGAATATAACGTCAACGTCACAGAGAAATTTCAGGTTCCTCGGTAGAGGAAGACGCAAACACCAAAGGGAACTAAATGTCGATTGGTTAAACTACCCCTTTTTCAACCACAAAGTTCGAAAGCTTATCATATCGCATCTTATTTGTGGAAATGAATTCCAATATTCTTTTTATTAATTACTATTATTACTATTTATTATCAACAATAACATTATACGAAAGCTTTTTTATGTCACATATTATTTGTATGGTCAACAATAACATTATAACAAAACTTCTTATGTCACATGTTATTTGTATTTATAGAAAATATCTCAATTATTTTTTTCAACAACTTTTCATAAATTTGATCCAAAAACATATTTTTTATTTTAAATTATTTAAATAATTTTTTTCAATAGCTATCTTTACAATTGTAAATATTAATAATTTTTAAAGTATCAAATTTTATTTTCTTTATAAATAAAATTTAATAAAACAATTTCGAAATCTAATAAATCAATTTTACATATTTAGTAAATTTCTATATTAAACTTGAATATTACTTCTTTTTATATTTTTTATCTAACTACGTATAAACAATAACTTAAATTTACATTAAATTTTCATATAAATTTAATGTAATTTTTTTAACATACTATAATATAAATATTAAATAATATATATATATATATATATATATATATATTATAGTTAATATTTTGATCCTTAATGGTACATTTTTTATATATCTAAATCTAATTCTAAACATTCTGAAGAACCATATTCACATTCTTAATATTCTATATTTCTAAACATGTATATCGCATTAAATTTTTTTAAGTTAATTTTAAATAAACTAATTAACCATTACTGTGTTTTTATAATTAAAAAAATTATTTTGATCTTTAACATATATATTAACAATTTAATTTTTGTTTAACTTATTAATAATACTAGTGTAGTGTTTTCCATTTTTTTTTTCTTAAAAATGCTTTAAAATTTAAATTTGCCACAAAAATCATTTTATATTTTAAAATGACATCAACTAAAATTTATCGAATTATAATTATGGGTGCATTATTTTTATAATGAAAACTGACAATAACTTTTCAAGGTTATTATATGGTATTTTTATAATATTATATATTTTTAATTTTTTACTAACATCAACTAATAAATATAAGACCTTGTGGTGAATACGTAAATATTTTAATTTATTTTCAAAAATTAAAAAAAATTAAAAAAATTGGGAGATTCTGGGCTAGTCGAAGGCCTAATGTAATGTTAGACCTGAATGTTTATATTAATTAAATTAAAAAAATTAGTTATGATCACTCAAGGAATTACAAAAAGGCCTAAATAAATGAGGATTTAACTTATCATAGAATATTACTCTTCTCCTTAGAGATAAATATACAATTGGGAAAAGAGAGTAAGAGAATAGAAAAAAACGTGAGACAATCAAGAAAAAGAAAAAGATAACTCATTCCTTCATACATGACACTATTGAGGTAAGACACGACACTACTGTAAGTGACTATGGCTATTTGAATTTCTATATAGACCCGTGAGTCTGTAAAATTTCTGAGAAAAAGATTCTAGAGTTAAATGGGGCGAGAGGAATTTTTGTGCAGACCTGTCTGGTCTCTGTCCAAGAAAGAATGTTCTGAAGGGAAAGAAGCTTGGAAAGACCTCTAGTGGAATGTCGTGCTTGATGTTTGGGAGGAGCATTTTCCCTTCTCTAGTGATTTTTTTGCGGCAATATAATTGACCTTGAAGATATCAGTATATCTGTAAATTTGTTGTAGGTTATGTCATCCTATGAATGGTTTATTTTTTTACTAGTTTCTGTAACTTGTTTCTGTCAATTATCTCTGTGAATTTATTCTCTAACTAGTTGCAAAAAATTGTCTCTATCAAAAAAATAGAGGCGTGGTTGAGAGAAGGAAAGTAGATGAACCTGAGCCTACCTAGAGAAGAGATTCTGGATGGAGGAGCTCTGTAGGCTCAGGGGAAGATGTATTAGTATGACTAGTCTTGTTAGCTGGGAGGAGCAATCCATACCTTGTGACCTTGTGGTTATTTACAGAAAAACATATAAGTACAAGTAAAACTTGTTATTTCTGGTATGAATTATTACAAGAAGTGTTAATGATCATTCTACAATATTGTTGATCTCAGATATGATAGTTGATGATTAAATAAAGGTTAGTTTATGTAGTGTCATTTTGTGTATGATGAATCTTCTAAATGCATGTAGAGTATAACATTGTCTCAAAAATGATAATGTACTGTGCACACTGGTAATAATGTATAGGAATAAAAGGTCAAGAATATTATTTTTAAGGAAAGAGTTATATCCTCGACAGGAGTGGGGTCAGTTTCCGCGTCGATATAAATTAATAGCATCCAAGGAAAACAATCTCAAATTCCAAAGAGGATCAAGGGTAATAATAATATGACAAATGTACTAATAACTGTGTAAGTAAGAAAGAAATCATAAAAAAAGGAACTAGGTAAACTATGACTCAGTTTTGGGGTAGAGTCGCAGACCAAGCCCAATTCAACCAGCAGTTTGAAATAGTCCTTACATCTCTAGACCCTTTTTTTGTGGAATGGATACATGAAAAAATATATATTTGTAGAGTAGAAAATTTAACAGGTTGGTTCTGGTAGAACATAAACTCAGTGGACATGATTTAGTAAACCCTAAAAAAATATGTAGACATTATGGAAAAAATTGAAATTATTGTTATCATAAAAAGGCATAACACAATCACATAAGCGCATTGTATATAAGAACTAACTTACGCTTGTAACATACCCCGATAACCTCGTAGAAAAAATGCATGGAGTTAGGACTTTTTTTCTACATTTACAAATGTGTAACCTTAATATTTTTGCATTAAACATTTAAATACCCATTATCATCACTTAGAGAAATATTTAGCAAAAATCATAGTGAGTTACACAACCATTAATTGTCCTTGTTGTAGCATATTAACTTAAATTTCCTGCTATAACTATGCATCGATCCCATGAACATTTTAATTCAATTAGTAGATCACCTAATTGATAATATCAACGTCATATCATGAAAGAAATTAACATCATCAAAACGACACAATGAACAATCACATAAATAGACATCGATATACCTTGGAAACCCCGTAGGGTGAAAACCAACAAACGTTTAATTTTATTATTAAACACTCGTGAGGGTTGTCACCCCTCACTCAATGGTTATAAGGGAGTCCATCCCTTGACCATTGTCATAAAATTTACATATAAAAATAATCTTAAACAAAACATAACTAGCTATAAGCTATTACAATCATCATGATACCATTTACCCACGAATCATCAATCTTTGTCTTTGTATTCAGACTGTTTCCTTCAGGGGATCATTGTGCAATTGGAACTACTAAACCTGCATGGACTAACAACTCTTTATCTTCCACAATGTTAAACTTGAAATTTCCTTTTCTCAAGTCATCCTTCTTTCCTTCCATTGCTGTCGTCAGCACACTTGATATCATGATTAGATAAAATATTAATAAACCAATAATCAATCTCTATTTGTGACACTTCAACAAATATTTATATGCATGTATAAAACATAACCACATTGACATTAGTTTCCTTATTTAACATCATTTCACATGCATTAGTAACAAATAAATCAATATCAAGCATCCTCTTTCCACCAAACACTAACAAAATCTTGCATGCACTTTCATATTATTTCCAAAAGAAATCTAACATACTATATAATAATACCGTGCATACAAATGCATAACAAGATTTTCAAGATAACTATCCCAACAAGAAATTTCTCTTTTTGCCTACTCTTATGTTTTCTTTTCAAAATGGATTAATGCAATAGATGTTATACTTATGCATGTGAATACATGTTATTTTCCAAAAACATATTTTCCACCCAAGATCGATTCATAATGGTTATTATGTATAACAATGCCAACTCTATTTCAAACAAAGTTAACATACAAGTTATAGTTTTGTTCATGCAATAACATATCTTGTTCTTCCTACATGTAAAACATATATTTCTTTCCAAAAGAATCCAAATAAATATTTCATGGAAAAATAAACACATTTCTTTTCCAAGGGTCAAACGCATACCACTTATCATTTCATGCATGCAAAGTGACATTTCCCTCTCATCCAGAAGATATAACCAATAACTATGCACAATATTCTACCAAGATAAAGCTAATACCATAGCTAATCCCTTTAGGTTGGAAAAATACATATTATTTTGCCCAAAAGAGGGCTAACACAATAAATATTATGTGATTTCATCTTCGTTTTCTCTAGAAATCTAATACTCAAAACTATATTTTTCCCATGCATAAAAGCATATATGTTTCTCTAAATAATCTTAAATAATAAAGCATGTGATTACCCCTTTTCCTCTCCAAGAATATAATCCAATAATGCATACAAGGATATATTTTTCTCTTCTATTCATTTTGAAGAGTTTTAACAGAATAATTATTTCCTTGCATACAAGTATGTAATGTTCCAAATGGGAAAAAATAGGCTCAGTAGGGAATATCCTAAGATATTCCACTATGGAATCACAACAATATGGAATTACACCAATAGATCTAAACTAGAGATAGACTGGCAGGGCATTTACTAGATGCATCACCTTCACAAGGAAGGGTGAAATCCAGAGGCTTCCTGGCCCATTCCAGACTCTGTCTATAGAAGAATGGTGGAACACAGCAAGTGTGGGAATGACACAATCCTCTTAGATTTTTCTACTCTTAGGAACCTTAGATCTATAGATCTAAACAATGGATCCAAAAGAGAAGTAAAAACCAACCAAGGAAGAAGCGGGAAATTCCACTCTCAGGAAAATCTGCAATAGGCTCAAGGAGGACATTGTATAGGCAAGCTAGTGTGAAAATAACGCAGAACAGGGCTGGGTTCCCTTATTTTAGGCTGTGTCAAACCTCAAGCAAAGTTTCAGCAAAAATAAATGAGTTTAGAGGTTTTAACAGATCTCCCACAATCAACACTAGCTGAAAAGCAGCTGAAGGAGAGAGTTGGTAAATAGAGAAACCGTCCTTCAGGAATTGTGCGGTTTCTGCTGGAAGACACTGGAAATCAGCCATTAGACTCATGTTATATTATGGCATCAATAAATCAGATCTATAATCAAGTTCCTTTGTAGAAGCATTGGATTTACTTGAAGCAAGAGCAAGAATCCTTCAAAAATAATAGCAGAAACAATTGGAAAAGCTGTAGAAAGACTTGACATCATTTTATATGAGGAGCTTCAGTTGATGTAGGTTAATATTCAGATCTACAACTGATATATGGCTGAAACATAAGATCCATACCAGATCTGGAACTACTCAGCCTTCTAAACAAGATCCCCCTGGGGTTTTATCAAAATAATGCATAAATAAGTGTAGATCTAGCTTTTAATACACTGAAATTTTTATTGCAAATAAATTCAATCATTATATAATCACGGTCCATATGCAAACAAATATATGTTCAAAGGATATGGTTACTCATCTCTTGATGCATGCTTGAAATACTCTCTTCCTCTTCCTTGGCTCCATTCTCCATGTATTCTCCCATTTCCCTCTTCTATTTCTCTCATGGGATTATAATAAAATAGAATTAATTAAAATGGAATATATTTTATAAATCCTAAAAGTATTCCAACTTTTTTCTAAATCATAAAATAATTCCATCTTTTCTAAATCATAAAAGCATTCCAGTTTTTCTAAATCATAAAAGCAATCCATAAAGCCTCCATAAATCTAATTTTTCCTAAATCAGAAAAGCATTCCATAAATCCCTCATGCTTTTATTTTTAAAGGTAGATTTTCTTTTTCCTTATGAGAAAAATATCACTTATCCATACTATTTCCAAATCTATTACTCATTATTTCTAAAACTCATAAAATATACCAACTTGGAAATATAATTTATTTCCATAGAAGAATTTAAATTATTCTAAATAAAATAATTAAGAAATGATTCTTCCAATATTCTTATAATTAAGAATTACAAGAATATTCGTCATGTAATATCAATATAATAATTAATAATATTTAATTATTTGATAACCCTCATTTTATGAGAGTTTTTATGGTGGCTTACGCGAGGAATATTACAAGACATAAATGAAAACTTCAAAAATGAATAAAAACCAATTTTTTTTTTAAATAACATTCAACCTCTCGTCTAGACTATCATTTCTATTCAACTTCATGCAAGAATGAAATCAGAGAAAAAATTTAGAAAAGTATAACCCTTAGGATGTACACAAGTATTTTCTTAGTAAAATATTATAACAAAAATAAATTTAACCTCATAGAGTACAGTGTTGGTTAAACGTACTTAAAACATTGTTCGTAATACTGGAAAACACTAATACTATAGACCCGTCAATCCACCTGAGGGATTTGTATCCATAATACCTACATATACTTTAAAGAGTTTTTGTTGATATCATGTCTAATAGAAATTAGAATGAAGAGAAGAGACAATAGTAAGAGGTGTATTCCTATATGGATAATGGTCACAAAAATTGGAAACCAAAAAGAAAATTTGATTGAAAAACCAACACCTAAATATAAGACTCAAGAAATTGTGAACTCTTGGAAGAATTTAATACAATCCTAGTAACATAATCCTAAGTCGGTGGATTCTATAACACAGATGTAATACATTAGAAGATCACCCTGTTAAGGGGGGAGACCTAGAATTAATTAATTAATTAACGCAATGACACCTGACAGTTTTATAAGATCTGTTGGACTTGGGTCGTTTCCTCTGATGAAGAGGCAAGTCCAGGAAAAACTGATACTAACTATCTTAACCTAAAATAATACTAATTAACTGCTAAAAAATCATATGTTACAGAAAACGGAATGAAATATATTTACAATGTAGAATGAAACAACTATTTAATTTATAAAAATATACATATATACAAGAGGATAATGGCCATAAAGTCATGTAAACATCTTAACCTATGAATGCACGTTTTTTTATGTATTTCGGATGAAGAATGAATAAAGATTCCAATTAAAAATTCAACACACCTATTACTACCATTATTAATTGATAGTCATTTTCATGAATTATTACAACAATATATCATAGGGATTCACTATCAGCCTCCTCCAAACTATAGTTTATTTTTAATATATATATATATATAACATTTTTTTTTTTTGGTGTGAATTTAAACTGGTATTATTTCAAAATATCAAAGTATTGGGATATATTTTCTAAATAACCATGTTTGTTCATTCGAGGTAGTATGATTATTTTACAAGGAAAACCATATATATTTAGATATATAGAACCTATGAAGGAGAAATTATAACAAAAATAAAACGAACTGTTAAAAATAAACAAAATTATAAGCTACTAAACTAAAAATAAAATTCGTAATTCAATACATCAGAAAATCTCATGAGCTCACTGAAGGAGGATCCATAGCATTGGATCTTAGAGGAGCTGGAGGATTTACATCCCATTGGAGATGGATCTCCCAGCATGAAAGATGATAACATCTTGCACACGTGATCTCATTCACGGTAGAGATAATGTCATTATGCTCCTCATGTTTATCCTTCAAAACCTTTTCCCGGTAAGTTTTAATATTTCAATGAAGAGAAATGTTTCGAAGTAGATTTTAATATTTCATTGAAGGGCAAATGAAGTTAAGGTATTATTTTAATCTTCCCCTAGAGTGATCGAGGTCATGAAATAAGTGGGATACTTTTTCAAGGATTTTAAAATATTATAAATCTTGACGGTATTCAACGGCATGGGAATCGAGATGATGGATCTCATGCAAAATATTAGAATGAAAATTTGAATGGTACATGACAACATCCTCGTATGCATGGGACTAGGCCCGAGTTCTACCTCGGGGGCCATGAAAACATCCCCCTTATCGAGTGTGCATGCATTGTCAATGCTATTGGAATATGTAATTCCTACTTGTGTGTGGTTGTGAATCTCTATATAAGGATTATGTTCCTATATCATAGGAGCTAGCTAGAATTATATATATTCCTATTTTAGTGTGCGGTTGATAGAATATCTCAACCACATTATTCTGTGTCCAAGATAGTTTTCCTAAATTGAGACTATACTTCATGTATATATGTGTGTAATCCGCTTGATTAATAACATAGTTTTCATAGTCTGATTTTATCTTGGAATCAAAGCCCGTAAGTTCTTTTGGCCCTTCCTGAGCATAGGAAAATAAATGACTGTATTTGTACACTTTTATTAAAAAAAAATTGTCCATATTGCAACATTCATGAGCGATCTTCCAAAGCTAGAGCACCATTGGTGAAGGCTGTGACAGAGGTCATGACGAGCAAGAAAAAGATTTATTTTGTGATGGAATATGTTAGAGGAGGTGAGCTCTTCAAAAAGGTCGCCAAGGGGAGGTTAAAGGAGAATGCCGCAAGGAAATATTTTCAACAACTGTTGAGTACTGTTGATTTTTGTCACAAGTAGGGGCGTTTACCGCTGTGATTTGAAGATGAAGAACCTATCGTTGGATGAGAACGAGAATATGAAGGTCTCTGACTTTGGGCTGAGTGCGTTGCCCAAGCCGTTCAAGCATGATGGCCTCCTTCATACGACCAACAACATGTCGATCATCACCAAGAAGGGCTACGACGGGGCCAAGGTCAACATCTAGTTGTGCGGTGTTATACTGTTCATTCTCATGGCAGGCTACCTGTCTTTTTCAGGTATGGTTGTGTGTTCAAGGGAGGGAAATCGCCTTCAGTAGTGGTATGTGTATATCGCTCAGCATGTCGTTTGGAGTGATGAGTGCAGTTTCCAACTCCTCCACTGTAAACTCCACTTTAATGTTCAGAATTTGGTGGAAATATGTGGAAGAAGTTGAGAATCGAAGCTAACTCCCACATGTTTGAAAGGAGCCATCAAAGCTTCTAGGTAGGAGAAGGATTCATTAAAACGGTCATGAAATCTCAGTCTTCATTGCCACTATTGGTCCTATCGGGAGCAAAGCACTCGATGGTTGGGGTGAGGGGCGCTAACCGGGATAGATTCCATTCAGTGCACATGCGTGATGTCTAATGTTTTCTATTTTCCCCATGTTCTTGATCTAAGCTGCATCCTGATCTTTCCACCAGCCTCGAAGTTGATAACACCCCTCATCTCCTAGAAATGAAATTGGTCGGGATGTTGCTGCACTGTTAAGCGAGATTCGGCTGCGTTGTCGAAGAATAAGATGTATGATACAATCCGTGTTGTTCAATGTGAGCAGAAAATGCAACAGGTGATTAAGGAGCATAAACAGATCTCTTTCACTTATGACATGGTGTTTTGAGAAATCTGATATCAGATGGCCTTCACATTGGGATTCTTATTTGAAGATGGAGGGTGCGCGAGTGCTCTGCTTTTCTATCTTGAATTCTCTTATGGTGATCACATTTTTGGCTAGAATAGTGTTTGTTATCTCCTAATCATTCGAAGCTTCTTTGTTGCGCGAGAATTGATATTATTAGAGCACAAAGAAGAGACTAGTCTATTGGAATTTAATGCCAACTGCCACGCAAATGCAACACGTCAAAGTTAACTCTGATGGGAATGCTAAAGGACAGAAGTAGCGGCAACAATCTCAAGCTTCTGATCTTCACCCAACCATAATCTCCTCCACACTTAAATGATTCACCAACCACATTGAATCTTCCTCCAACTACATTTAATGCACATCAACCATCATTATGGCGGCATCCTCTTGTGAGAATCGAAGGAGGAAGATGACCCACTGGAAAAGGTGACGTCATCTCTTCTCCAAACCAACCACAACAATTCCATGGGGTAATAATAACTAGCATGAATTTTCTCCAAAAACTCCATGGAAAGTATAAAAGTTGATGTATTTTTGTTATATGCAGCATGATGGAATAAGATTTAAAACCTTAGCATAAATTTTTATTGTATTTTGTTTTGTTTTAAAGTGCCGCAACATATTTTTGTTTCATTTTAAACTTAGATTATAGATATTTCATGATATATATATATATATTGTAAATATATTATATTTACAATATGTGTAAATATTGTAATAGTTTTCTTAAGCTACATATATATGCCGTGAAGAAAAAAATTAAAATTGACTGTGTAGTGTAATATGCTCGAAGGCAGTAGAAGAAAAAAAATACAGAGAGAAATATATAGTGAGTGAAAACTATGTGAGGGTCTATGCCCAAATAGCCAGAGAGAAGAAAGATAGAGAGTTTGATATTCGCTATGTTTTGTAGCAGAAGAAGTTTTTTTTGTTGTGGTGAATCCAGAACACGGAAGTTCTGAGGAAGATTTCATTTTGTAATAGTCCAGTTTTTATTAATGAAATATATGTTCTACACATCTCTGTCCGCATTTTATTTGAATATCTGTGTTTAAAAGAGGGATTTTTTTTATTCCTCTGTGTGTTCGGAATTGTTCAGAATTTCCAACATGGTATCAAAGTTAGTCCAGGCTCTTTGAAGTTTGTCAAAGAAGCTGAAGGAAGGAGTTGTTGAAGCAGTTATTTAGTAGTGTGAAGGCTCAGCAAAGTCCAGGTATTTATCAAAATATAGTTTCAGTTTTTTTATAAAAAAATTGAAGTCCAAAGAAGTCTCTTTAGAGACAGAGTTTATCTCTCAAGCAGAGAGAAAGTTTGTTGAAGAACACAGTCAATTTTTTAAAGCATAGTTCAGTAATCTAGCCATGGCAGGAGAAAGCATAAGCATGAGTATAGGAAATACTCAACTCCCACAGTTCAATGGGAGGAACTATGATTATTGGTCAATCACCATGAGAGCCCTATTTGCCTCTCAAGACTTATGGGAGCTATTTGAAGATGATTTTGAAGAACCAACAAATGAACAAGCTTTTAATGCATTAACACATGTAGAGAAGGATTTGCTGAAGAGAATAGGAAGAAGGACTCAAAATCCCTCTTCTATCTCTATCAACCAATGCATGAAAGTGTATTTCCAAGGATTGCAGCAATGAAGATGTCCAAGGATGCATAGGATATTCTCAAAACAGCCTATCAAGGCATGGAGAAGGTGATGACAGCAAAACTGCAAATGCTGAGGAGAGATTTTGAAACTCTCTGTAAGAAAGAGTCTGACACCATAGACTCATTCTTCACCAATGTTATTGGATTTCTTACCCAGATAAGGTCTCATGGAGATACACTTGAAGAAAGAATAATAGTCGAGAAAATCTTAAGAAGTATACCCTCAATATTTGATGCCATAGTAGTGGAAATACAAGAGACAAAGGGTCTCACACTATTTACAGTGGATGATCTTAGTGCATCGTTGATGTCTCATGAATACAGACTGAACAGAGGAATAGATTTCTCATTGGAACAAGCTTTCAAGACTCAAATGTCTTTTTGTTAAAGCAGAGGACGAGGAATATCAAATAAACGAGGAAGAGGAAGAAACCCACAGAGAAATGGAAGAAACAACCCTGCAAGTTCGAGTACAAGGGGCAACAATCAGAACCAGAATAAAGGCTCAAGCAAACATCAATCTCATTGACAAAGGTATGATAAATCCCAAGTCCAATGTCATTATTTCAAAAAATATGGGCACTATGCCAATGAATGTAAGAAAAAGAAAAATGACATGAATAATAGGCAGAATGCTAATTTTACAAAAGAAGAAAAGAACCAGAAGAATGTGTTGTTACCATGTAATGTAGAACAAGACAGACAAGATGATGTATGGCTTTTAGACTCAGGTTTTAGTAACACGATGACTAGAAATATAGCAATGTTTGCCAATCTAGATGAAAATGTTAAATCTAAAGTAAGAACAGGGACTGATAGTAAGGTCTCTATTATTGGAAAATCTAGAGTAAGTATCCTAACAGGAAAAGGAGAATATGAGTTTGTGCCAGATGTATATTATGTACCTGGCTTGAAATGTAATCTTATGAGCATTGGACAAATAATAAACAAGGGCTACAATGTATTATTTAAAGATGATATGTGCACAATCATGGACATACCTCAAAGCAAGAAATTCATTGCATAGGTGCAGATGACAAGCAATAAGATGTTTCCTCTCAGGGTCAGAATAGACTTGAAGGAAAGAAGAAATGTAGCAGTTGTAACACAAGAGGTTTTTCAAGAGGAAGTGAAAGACGAAAACTGGTTATGGCACTTGAGATTTGGACATCTCAATTTCAAAGGTCTGAACTTGTTGCACAGAAAGGGAATGGTAAAAGGATTACCACTGATTGAGAAACAGGACAACCTTTGTGAAGGCTGCATCTTGGGAAAACAACACAAAAAAAGCTTTCCAGTAGGGAAGAGTATAAGGGTGAAGACACCCTTAGAGATTGTGCACTCAGATTTGTGTGGACCAATGCAAACGTCATATTTAGCTAGAAAAAAATATTTTTTGACATTCATAGATGATTACACTAGAAAAACATGGGTGTATTTCTTGAAACAAAAGAGCGAAGTGTTTGAACAGTTGTGCCACTACAAAGCTCTTTTTGAAAAACAAAGTGGGCACTACATCAAAGTTTTAAGAACTAATAGAGGTGGAGAATGCATCTCCAAAGAGTTCCTACATTTCTGTAGGGAGAATGGAATACATAAGAAGTTTACCACAAGGTACACACCTCAGCAAAACGGTATTGCAGAAAGGAAGAATAGAACCATCATGGACATGGTCAGAAGTATGTTGAAGGAAAAACATTTGCCAAATGAATATTGGGCTAAAGTTGTAGATTGTGCAGCATACATATTGAATATATGCCCAACCAAATTTGTAATGAACAGAGTTCCAAAAGAAACATGGAGTGGCATAAAACAGTTTCTCACCCACATGAAAGTTTTTGGCTGTGTGGCTTATGCACACATTCTGGATCAACTAAGGAAGAAGTTGGATAGTAAGGGGGAAAGTGCATATTTATTGGATAAAGTGAAGAATCAAAGGCATACATATTATATAACACATCGACCAAGAAGTTCTTTGTAAGCAAAGATGTAAATTTCATTGAAGAAGAAGCTTGGGATGGAAGCATTGAGAAAACAATGAATGTTAAAAGGTATTTGTCTCATTATGATAATGAGTAAGAGATGGCTAAAATACATCCCTCATTAGTAGCACCACCTCCACCAACACAAGGACAATAAGGGACACCAAAAGCAGGTATAAGAAACCCTTGATAAGTGATGAGAGTGCTTCTCCAAGCACATCACAAGGAGAATATTTGAGTACTTATACAAGCACAAGCACACCAACTGAAAGAGGAACCTGATTTAGAAGTATGAATGATATTTATGGGTAAGAGGCTGCAAATGAATGTCTCAACTCTTTATTTGCATTCTATTGTCATGTAGATGATCCTATTCATTTTGAGGAAGTTGTAAAAGATAAGAAATGGATAGATGCTATGGATGAAGAAATGAAAGAAATAGAGAAAAATAAGACATGGGAACTAGTTGATCTCCCAAAAGTCAAGGAAGTTATTGGAGTGAAATGGGTTTATAAAACCAAAAGAAATGCTGAAGGTAATATTGAAAGGCACAGGGCCAAACTTGTTGTCAAAGGCTACAAGCAACAACAAGGTATAGACTATGAGGAAAATTTTGCACTGATTGCAAGAATGGAAACAATAAGAGAAGTGATGTCCATAGCAGCACAACACAAGTGGAAATTTTACCAAATGGATGTAAAATCAGCATTCCTAAATGGAGTATTGATGGAAGAGGTATAAGTTGAAAATCCTCTGGGCTATGAGAAAGAAGGCCAAGAGCACAAAGTTTGCAAATTAAACAAAGCTCTGCATGGGCTGAAACAAGCACCAAGAGCATGGTATAGTAGGATAGATGCCTATCTACTCGAAAATGCATTTGAAAAATGTGGAGGAGAACCCACATTATACATGAAGGAGAAATATGGTAAGATGCTCATTATTGTTTTGTATGTTGATGATGTTATATTCACAGGTAATGATGCTTACCCCATTGAGAATTTTAAAACAGTCACGAATGATGAATTTGAGATGATTGATATGGGATTGTTGAGATACTTCTTAGGAATAGAAGTAGAGAAAAATGAAAATAAATTTTTTATCTCTCAAGATAAATATGTAAATAAAGTTTTGGAAAGATTTAACATACAGGATTTCAAGGCAGCAGTTACTCATACAGTGATGGGATTTGAATTTAAGCAAAGAAGACAACAACAAGGATTTTGATTTGAGTTTGTACAAGAGCATAGTTGGAAGCCTCATGTATTTGACTGCAACTAGGCCGGATATTATGCATGTTGTGAGTTTAATTTCCAGATGTATGGAAATGCCAGAGGAGGCACATTGGCAAGAAACAAAAATAATTCTGAGGTATGTGAAAAGAACAAAGAGGTGTGGAATTCTATACACCACTTTAGAAAATTTTGAATTGATTGGATATACTGATAGTGATTGGGCTGGAAGTATAGATGACAGGAAAAGGACCTCTGGATATGTTTTTCATATCGGATCAGGAGCCATTTCATGGGCTTCTAAGAAGCAACCAATTGTGGCTTTATCAATAGTAGAGGTAGAGTATGTGGTAGCTACAACAGAAACATGTGAAGTAGTATGGATGAGAAAAATGTTAAGGAGTTTGTGTCATGAATAGGTAAAAGGCACAACAATTTATTGTGATAATAGCTGAGAAATAGCATTTTCAAACAATTCAGTGTTTCAAAAGGGAACGAAACACATTGATGCCAAATATCACTACATTAGAGAGTTAGTGAGAAATGGAGAAATTGCTTTATAGCAAAACCAATCGGGCAGAAAAGTTTTAATTAATTGAGAAAATGTCTGGGTATGGAAGAAAATCTAGCAGTTGTAATTAAGGGGGAGTGTTGAAATTTAATTCCAACTACCACACAGATGCATGATGGAAAAGTTAGCTCTGATGGGAATGGTAAAGGACAAAAGCAGTGGCAGAAATGTCCAGCTTCTGATCCTCATGTAACCATAGTCTCCTCCGCACTTAAATGATTCACCAACCGCATTGAATCTTCATCCAACTACATTTGACGCACATCAACCATCATTTCGGCGGCATTTTCTTATGAGCAGCGAAGGAGGAAGATGAGCAACTGGAGAAGGTGATGTCATCTCTTCTCTAGACCAAACATAGAAATTCTAAGGGGTAAAAATAACTGGTGTGAATGTTATCCAATCACTCCACGAAAAGTATAAAGGTTGATGTATTTTTGTTATATGCGGCATGATGGAATAAGGTTTTAAGCCTTAGCATAAAGTTTTATTGGATTTTGTTTCGTTTTAAAGTGCCACAACCTAGTTTTGTTTCATTTTAAACTTAGATTATAGATATTTCATGATATATATATTGTAAATATATTATATTTACCATATATATAAATATTGTAATAGTTTTGTTAAGTTACATATACATGCCGTGAAGAAAAAAAAAGAAAATTGACTGTGTAGTGTAATATGCATGAAGGCACAAGAAGAAAAAAAAGACATAGTGAAATATATAGTGAGTGAAAATTGTGTGAGGGTGTGTGCCCAAATAGCCAAAGAGAAAAAAGACAGAGAGTTTGATATTCGTTGTGTTTTTTAGTAGTTGATTTTTTTGTTGTTGTTGTGAATCTAGAACACGGAAGTTCTGAGGAAGATTTCATTTTGTAATAGTCCAGTTTTTATTAATGAAATTTATGTTCTTCACATCTTTGTCTGCATTTTATTTAAATCTCTGTTTAAAAGAGGGATTTTTTTTATTCCTCTATGTGTTCGGAATTGTTCAGAAATTCCAACATATCCTTGGGCAATTAATTGTTGTTTAAAGGTCATGAGAAGGCCGATTGCTGTGATATTGAGTGTCCTGAAGAGGTGTCATTGAACCTGAATACATGAAAAGTAAATCATGGAGGTTTAATCCACATTGAGAAGAGGGAGTTTTTTGGATCCAAGTGATGCTGCTAGTGTGTGGACCATAAAACGTGAACGAAAGCCCAGCACTGGAACTTAAGCTAAGTAGCAGAGTAGGCCCTTTGCATGAAAACTATGTTCGAAGTCATGAGATTGGGTCAATAGAGGCTCTGGAAGCCTTCTGATCTGTGCCAACATGAGGATATACACGCGCGTTGTGACAGCATGTCCTGCGTGAGTCGAGGGTGTTGGATCTCTAAGTTGTTGTCGCAATGGTGAATGATTCCATTCCTGATGCACAAAGTGGCTCTTGTTCAGGCATGTTGGAAATTTGTGAATTTAGATGAATGCTTGATGACAAGAATGCAAGAGATGTCCTTGGATTATCATTTGACTGTCAAACAAGAAGTGGGCTCTTCTACTCACGTCTTCTTTGGATTTAATGGAACTACTGGTGTTTGGTGAATTAATGCTTTAAATGAAGCTGGTGGCTAGAAATACCACACAATTTTGGAAGATATGGATTAGGTTGTTTGGGAAAGTTTGAAGGGATGGAAGTTTGTTTTCGTGGGTGATCTTAAAGTCAAGAATGAATTACCTAGTCCCTCCAAGAGAAATTGAATGTAGGGGGTTGAATGAAGCATTAGGGAGCTCAGAGCCATCGAATATGTTGAGGATGAAGTCGAGGGTCTTATTGTATCATGTCTCAGGAGGCTCTGAAGCCTCTAAAGTACAGTTCCTCCCATACGATACTTGCTAATGAAGTATGCAAAGATGAATCTGAAATGGACACCAAAACTGAAGAATTGGCCTTGCAGAGAACTGATGTAGATTGGATCATTGATATTGTGAATACTCATTTTTTGTTTGGTGAGAGGGTGAACGAGGCCAATGAGAAGGGCCTAGTTCTCAAATGTCTGTTTTAATATGATGTCAGCAGAGTTGTTAGAGTGTTGGATCAACAAATATTTCCAGGAAAGGAGTCAATGGTGTTAGGAATATGAGGTGAATTTGATGGAAATGCTGCCATCTCGAAGAAGGTAGTGTTTACTATGTGGTTCCAGTGAGCACATATTTTGACCCCTGTTGAATGATTGTGCAGATAAGATATTGCAGCCGTGGTTGGTGCTGTTGCCTTAATGCATAAAATCATAGTCATATATTTTGGAATGTGCTTTTATTGTTATTTCATATTGTTTTGAAGGGATCATGTCTTGGAATTTTGTATACATATTGAGATATGCGACCTCAATATGTAGTCATTTTTTTAGAATTCGCGACTCTGACTAATGACAGGGAAATCATGGAGATTCAAGACCATTATATCCAAAACTCAAAAGTACAAAATCTATGAAAAAAATATTCAAGCGAGAAAGCACTAGTGTGTTCTAGCATATGAATGGTATGGTGAGTGGCAAAGGAGGATGGACAACCAATTTTGTGTGTGTTTTTTGGAATAAACTCTTGATGATGAGTCACACAGTTGAACGGTAAGAATTTCTAGGTGTTTTTTGTAGTGGTCATGTTATGTACCTAGTAACTCCAATAGTTGGAGTATGTAATGTAAGCCTTGTAAAGGCATATGTATCCTCATGAATTTCGTGGTTATCTAAAAACCACTTTGTAATTACAGGTTTATGGTCATCCTAAAACCATATTTTCTCACTTTGAAGTGATGGTTTGTGGTGAACCAGAAACCACATATAAAGCCTTTGCAGCTACAGAGCCTTAGTGGCTACGATGCCCTGGGTGCACACAAGAGCTTCAATTCTCAAAGGAGTAGGTGGAATGCAGTAAAAAACTCACTCACAAGTCTCAGATATTTTTGTTTCTGAGCATAGGAGGGTTGGCGCATTTTTTGGTCTGATAGTCGCGTCGAAAGGCCAAATCACTGCGTCTGTTAGGCACTATTATTTGGGCACATATTTTTTTTAGAAAGGAACTGATCTCTTTTTTGGCAGTCTGCACATGGGATTTGCCCATTTTTGGTGGATCCTAGGCACAGGCATTGTTGCCGGTTTTGCACATGGGATTCGCCCATTTGTGGTGGATCTGAGTCGCAGACACATCTTTTGTTATGATTGAACACAACTATATTTTGTGAATCTATATCGCGACAAGTAGTCATTAAGGAAGAGTGTTGGAATATGTAATTCCTACTTGTCTGCGGTTGTGACTCTCTATATAAGGAGTCTGGTCCTATATCATTGGAGGTCGCTAGAACTGTATATCTTCCTAGTTTAGTGTGTGGTTGAGAGAATATCTCAACCACATTATTGTGCATTCAAGATAGTTTTCCTATCTTCAGACTATACTTCATGTATATATGTGTGTAATCTCCTTCATTAATAACATAGTTTGCATAGTCTGATTTCATCTAATGCATGATGGTCAGGAGATAGGAAAACTACTTACAAGGGTGTTGACGTGGGTTTTATGCACCTTAGTCAGTAAGGAGGAAGTAATCTGAACCTATGCTCCTCAATATACAAAGTCATTTTGAGATTGAAGACAAATCCATTTCGATTAGAGAACCCTCACAGGTTTATAGGCTAAGAAGCAAATCCAGGAAACACTGATACTAACTATATAAACCTAAGCTAATACTAATAAACTGCTAGGAAATCATATGCTACAGAAAATGGAATGAAATATATTTATAATGTAGAATGAAATAAATATTGAATCTATACAAATATACATATATACAAGAGAATAATGACCATAAATTCATGTAATTAGTTTAAGCTATGAATAAATATTTTTTTTTATTCATATAAAATGTAAAATAAGTAAATTTTCCAATTAAAAATTTAATTACAAATTATAATATTAACAATTCCTAATGTTAAAAGTGAAAATGAAAAAACATATAAATGCTTCTATAAATGAAACTAGATAAATCTAGATTCATTTATATATTGATACATCCAAAAACATCATTATATGAAACTACTATTAGTTTTACAAAACGAGGAATGCAATGATATCTAAATCTCACAAGATATTTCAATAATTTCTTAATGAATCAAATCAATCAAGAAACCATGAAACGAGCTCACATCAGAGATAATTATATTTTTATTTCCAATTCAGTTTAAAGAAAATGACATCCTTAACAATCCAAATCCTGAAATCATATCACAAAGACTTTAATCGAAGTGACTCCGAAAAATAAATATCATTTTTAGAATTAAAACAATAACGGATGTATGATATAAACCATTAATATTTAACTAAGACATTTATATAAACCATTAATATTGAACTAAGACATTTCAATGAAATGGAAGATGGTATACTATTTTTCAACGGAATCAAATCACTAACCGAAAGTGGACAATTTTCAAGAAAATTTCATAGATAAAACTAAAAACACTTCGAAAAGACATACAAAAATCAAAAGCTTATATTAATCAAGTAGAATTAGACAAACACTTTCATATAAACGATCTACATAATCATTCATACGAAAAATTTCCATTCCTTCTTACGGGTGAGCCCACTAAATATTGATCCCCTCTCTTAAAAAAAATTAATGCCCTTTTAGATTTTAGAGGAGTCTCCTTTCCCTAGTTACAGATCGATACAAAAAAGAGGAAATTTGAGTGTTTTTCCATCAGATCATAGACAACAAATCCATATTATTCAAAATAGAAAGCAGTTCAAACCTTTGCCAATATAAGGTTGAAGAATCCTTGATTAAAAGGCTGAAATTATCCTTTTGTAGCTTCTTTACAAAGAAATAAAATGATTTTACACAAAGGATTTTCTCACTGTTTTTTCATATTGCTCATAATAGAAGTTCAGATCCGAGCTTATTTCCTGGAAAAGGAATCGAAAAGCTATACATCATGGCCCAAAATAACCAGTTGACATTTTTTTCAATCTAAGAACGAAGAATACAGATTGAGAGCCTTGAAATTGTTATTTTCCTGGTCGGGTTAACCTCTGCTATGAACCGTAGTTCTTATCAAAGATTGAGTCCGGCAAACAGTTAACAGAAATTTAGTTATGAAAATCACGACGTCAAATAATAGCACCGATTATTAATTGTTAGTAGAGAAAAATTAATGCAAAAAAATAGAATTCATGACGATTCCTTTTTCAGTTGGGAATATCTGGTTCGTTGTCAATATTAGAAAAGATAATATTCTCATAGCATCCCAAATAAAATCCAAAGAATCAATCAATATTCACAATAAATCCTATCTTTTACCAGATCATAATGGTCACGCTTGAAAAAGAGTGGATTATATCGAAGAAATCAGGTTAAAATCGTGGTTTGGGAATTTAACTTAGTTTTAGAGTCAATTTTAACTATCTGACATTGACCCCGTATCAATACCATCTTTCATTTGACGAATTACTTTAATTGAGGCAGTTGAGACTAATGCAAAAATTGGTAGAAATCACACATGTTACGGAAAACAAGTTTTGTGAGTCACAACGACTGGAGGTTGGAACTGTATTGTATTTGTTTATGGAATAATTTAAACCAAAGTTGCACCCTTCAACATATTTTGATAAGCTATAACCACAACGATTCAGTTATGTTAATTAAATCTTGGGTATCCGTTAATGTCACGGTTTGGTAATACATTTACTTCTCAACACTGATAAGGAAATAAATTCAAGGACATTCCATTTATCCTGTTGACATGGATATCATCGTAATATTTTGGTCAGTGCTGCAAAAGAACTAGTAGTAAATTATGGTTTGGATTTGCATGCAACTCAAGTTTTCATGTTATGTGAGCAAGATTTCAAAGGTTATTAAGAGAAAACTCTAACAGCGAGATGATTTGGAAAAGCCGAATATGTTTGGTCCACGGTACAAAAATTTACAAGTTTTAAAGATAAAGTGAAGCGTCGCAATAAAGCGGTGGTAACGATACAAATGAAACTGATGTATGTGAGACTTAGTTTAATTAGTTTGATTTGGTTTAAATGATTCTACTGATGAAATTTTTTTACAAGAGTAATTATTAATAATAATTTAATAATTATATATGTACATGGTTAGATGTTATGAAAATCCAACAATGAACATATACAAAGTTTTGTGTATTAACTACCACAGAACAAGCTAGATAATTATTACACTATTCCTAAAACACTTTTAAATTCACAATGTGGCATTATTTATTCCTAATATTTCTCGAGAATAAATAAAACAAAGCAATGCAAATATTCTATGTGTTTCAAAAATAATAAAAATGGGTGTTACAACTATCCTTCTATTGGAGTATGAGGCATATTATATAGTTTCGATAAAGTGTTTTTTCCTTGTATTGTTTTGGAATTACTTTATTAATACCTATTTTCTTTATAATATATGTTATGTTTACCGTACAAGGTGTTTATGTTTAGTGTTATAAAATATTTTGTAAGATGTAAAATGTGCCCTTTAATTTATTATATTATATATGCATATTTATACTACCTACCATATTAATATACTTACAAAATATTTCATTCTCTTTAAATGGTTTGGTAATTTGTAGTATTAGATATTAAAGTTATTATTACAAAGTTAATTAATATATTTTTCCAGATACAAATGACACTAAACTATGTACAATTATATACATGTAGGTAGTAATAAAATACATGTTAGTATTTATACATGCATGTGTTATCTAATGAGTTGACAAAATATAAGAAAATATAGATCAATGACTTGAGAAATAATTTCTTTGAGGGGAAATCTTATTTACATCAAATAAATTAAAAATCCTTGGATGATACAAATGACAAGGTATCCTTGGTATATATAGGAGTCTAAGGGTTCACAATAAAATTAGAGCCTACATAAAAATAATAATGTAAGGGTACAATAATAAAAATAGTGGGCTTTTATGAGGCACAACAATAACAATATGGCAGATACATGGGGAGAAAAATAACAATAGGGGGACTACACTATTAATAACAATAAGGGGGCTACATTAGTATTATGGAGACCTAACATGCCCCTCTCCATTAAAAAAGTGTTTTCCTCAACTCTTGAGTAGTTCTGGATGCTTTTGTATAAAATTATCATCCTCACATGTCGAATATTTAATTGGAAAGTTCTTCCATTTAATGAGATACTATGAAATTGATTGATTTCAAAGTTGTCAGATTTTTGTATCTGTGAGTTCTTTGAGCTCCAACATGAATTCTCCTTCTTCAACAAGTTCTGAAAATATTGTTTGAATTGGGACCTTGTTGGCGATAACCTTCTTTAAGTATGAAACATGGAAAATTGGGTGTACTTGGGAAGATGTAGGAAACTTCTATTTGTATGCCATAGTACAAATCTTTTGGAACACTTCTGAAGAACCATAATACCTGTGTTATAATTTATTATCCTTCCTAGCTTACTTGAGGGACATTTGTTTGTATGGTTGTAGCCTTAAAAATACCCAGTCACCTACATCAAAACTTGTTTCACTGTGATGTTGATGTTCCTTTTTTTTCATTCAATTCTATGCAAGAGTGAGGTTATCCTTTAAGGGTTAAAGAACTTTCTTTTAATGGTCGATGTGATCATCCACTTCTTTAACATTAGAGTTTTGTCTCAAAGACGATGTGATGGAAAATGGATTATATCCATGAAGTGCCATAAATTGGGTCACATTTGTACATTATGGAAGGAAGTGTTATACCACCATTAAACCATAGGTAAGCACTTGACCCATTCCTTTTTTTTATCACATAGAAATCAATGAAGATATCCTTCCAAATATTTGTTCACTATATCATTTTTCCCACCAGATTGAAGATGAAAAGATGCCCTGTGAGTTAGTTGAGTACCGCGACAAGAAAAAGAAATTCTCTAAAAATTTCCAGTGAAAATGGGATATCTGTCACTTACAATAATATTTGGGTTTCCATGTAGCTTTTGAGTTGTTTCCATAAATACAATAACAATATTATTGTCTTTAAATGTGTGAGATAATTAAAAAATGTGTGCATACTTGGTATGTCTATCAACTACCACCATGATGACACTCTTTCCTTCGGACTTGGGTAAACCTATGTTAAAATCCACTAATACCTCCTCCCAACGCTAACTTGGAATGGATAAATATTTTAATAAACTTGGGGTATTAATTTTCTCAACTTTATTTTGTTGGGAAACAGAAAATTATGCCACAAACATCTGAATATTGGATTTAAGGGCATCCCAAAACAATTACTTCTTGACCTCGTGGTAAGTTTTTAAAAATACTGAGTTCCCTCCTAAGGGGGAGGTGTGCAATTCCAGAATAATATTTTGTTTTAGTTGGGAATTTTGACAGGGATATAAAAATGGAAACATTTAGGGGCTAATATTCGCAGGTGGGCTAATTTTCCACAATTTTTTCAAAAAAAACATTCTCCAATTTCCATTTTTTATAAAAACAATTCACCCAAATTTTAGAATATAAAGTTATTTTACCTTAAAAATTGCCAACATTATATAAATATTATATAAAATAATTATAAATTTGAATAATTTTACAAATACATCAATAAAAATTTTAGAGTTTGCATATTAAGGACTACTGATATTTGCCAATGTTTTTAAAATTCAAGATAATATTCCATCCTTAAAATTTTCCCTGGATATAAGCGATTTTTGTACCATCATGAATCATTTTTGGAGATAAATGCGGTAGATGTACTAGAATATTTATGCAATTTTTTAAAGGGTGTCCACATATCTTCATCATTATTCCACTCATGACATACTTCAGTTATCCAATAAGGTTGGATAAGGTAAATGACACAGAGAAATATTCTGCATCCTCATCCTTTCTTGAGAGTGCATCTCCAACAACATTTTTCTTCCCCTTTTTGTAAATGATTTCAAAGCCACAACTCAACATATTTGTGACCCATGTTTTCTTCTCTTTTGAATATAATCTTTGTTCTAAAAATTATTTAATACTATATTGATATGTTTTTACCTTGAAGTGTCTTCCCATTATGTAAGGCCTGTAACACCCCTAGTTTTATGTTTTTTTTTCAAAGTTAAACATTTGAACTTTAATCCAAAGGGGAGTGGACCCCAATGGATAAGTATTTTGGTGGATGTAATTAAATATTTAATTATAGAAATAAAATAAAATAATGCTGTGCAAATTGACCAAATGAGAATTGTGAGATCACTTGCTAAATCCATGAGGATGGATAGAGGCAAATACTTTCCCCAAAAATCTTTCAAAAAAATCCTTGAAAGAATTTATTTCCAAATTAGATTTTGAGGAAAATTTAGTTTCCCCAATGAGGTGGAAAGTAGTTGGGAAGAGGTAAAAAGATGGAAAAAGCAGAAAGCAGCTTTAAAAATCCCTAAATAGGGGAAGCCTAGGCAAACATGAAGAAAAGCATCCTGATGTTCTTGACTCAGAATTAGAAACAGGATTTGGGGAGAAAAAGCTTAAATAAGCTATTCCTAAACAGATTAAAGGTAGGTCTGTGATGGAGGTGATCTCAGCTCAGGGGTGAGTTCTTGAGATAGAGGGACTCTAAGGTTGGGAGGATTGGTCAAGTACCGAAGTGGTATGATCACAGTGTTTATGAATGATTAAATTTAATTATTGTTAGGTGTTAAGGTTAATGACTGTAGTTGCATACTACTTGTAATGTTTTTTTTTTTGGTGCTGGTGTTCCATACATTTACAGAGTTGTAGAGGCATTAAATCCTCTCAGTTCTGCATAGTTGTAGGAACAAGAATTATGGGGAAAAATCAGCCAGAAACTCTAAACGAGTGAATGGTTTAAATCTAGAGATTTATGTTACCTCATAGTTCATAATTGTGTAACTTTAATATGTTTCTATTAAAAATAGAATTAAATCAGAAAAGCAAAAGGTGTGTGAAGGAGTGATTAAGTACGTGCAGTGAAGATCTATCGATTCGTGGAGTAATAGTGTATGTATATCTATAGATTTAACCTTTATAAAAAAGGGAGATGGATGAGTACTTTTAATTGACTTAAAAACACTCAGACCTAAATAGAGCTAAATATGGTTTATTAAACCTGTAACCACATTTGGCCTAAGAAATAAACATAAACTAGCACATGACCTACCTCCTTAACTGGAGAAGTCTCCAAACTGAATGTATTATTGGATAATAAATATAAGCAAATTTATATGAAGCGCATGTAAATTTTATGAGTTGTGAGTAATAAAAAATAATTCACATACCAGATCAATATAAAATGTCTGTTGGAAGTGTTAGCTAGAGAATAGGACATACTGAACATGTTGTAGAATAAAACAATAAATTCCAGAGTCTATTATTATTTACACCAGTAAGTAATACTTGGAAATTGTAAGTCAAGAAGCAGAGGTAGAGGTATACTACTAGAGTAGAATAACACATATAACCACATAAACCAGATGTCAAGAATCACTAAATTAGTGTAGATGTGAATACTCTTGCAGTATAAATATTTATATACAATTATGAAAATAAAATGTGGAGGAAGCAGAAATGCAAGATAAGACTAGTAAACTTATCAGTTCCATCCAGTAAATGGAAGCAGACAGATGTAGTAGAAATAAAAATCTTATCATGTGCACCAACATGAACTAGCAATCTGAAATCACCAAAGTATAGCATAACTCTGTTTTTTTCAATAGGAATGGAATACATATATATGAAATCCATATGTAAATTCATGGACCAAAACTAATAAATTATGACAGTCGTGTCCCATGACAAATTAATTGAAAATATGTGGTCTCAGCGACCATCTTAGCAGGATGTTGTTAATTCAGACCAAGTCTAGGGAAATCATTATTATTACAGTAGCAAAGAGAAAATTTATGAAAGTAAGAATCGAGTGGTCTGAACAAAAATTATGTATGATAACGATGTGAGAGTCTTGCTTCACTTCGACCAATATGCTGTTCATACTGACCTGAAAGTGCAAGGTGAAGCGATGTTAAATCTGAGTTAAACAACCATGTCACTATATCACCGAGAAGGAAATTCATATGGGATTCGAAATTACCTGAACAAAACAAGAGACGGTGAGAATGCGAGTTAATTAGCCGCTATAACTTATATCACATAAAATAATATATATTAGTACTGTGCATAAAAATAAAGGGATACCTTGTAGATGAGAAACTCTTTACTTCAAAACGACCTGAAAAGAAAGATAGCTGAATAGTATTAAAAATTCGAAGACCAGGATATTCACCTTGAACGAAAAATAAATGGGTTAAATGTTAACCAAATCTAGCCTAAGAAATAAACATAAACTAGCACATGACCTACCACCTTTACTCGAGAAGTCTCCAAACTGAATGTACTATTGGAAAATAAGTATAATCCAATTTATATGAAGCACATGTAAATTTTATAAGCTGTGAGTAATAAAAAATAATTCACATACGAGATAAATATAAAATGTGGGTTGGAAGTGTTAGCTAGAGAATAGGACATACTGATAATGTTATAGAATAAAACAATAAATTCCAGAGTCTATTATTATTTACACCAGTAAGTAATACATGGAAATTGTAAGTCAAGAAGAAGAGGTAGAGGTATACTACTAGAGTAGAATAACACATATAACCACATAAACCAAATGTCAAGAATCACTAAATTAGTGTAGATGTGAATACTCTTGCAAGATAAAAATATTTATATACAATTATGAAAATAAAAGGTGGAGGAAGCAGAAATACAAGATAAGACTAGTAAACTTATCAGTTCTATCCAGTAAATGGAAGCAGATAGATGTAGTAGAAATAAAAATCTTATCATGCGCACCAACATGAACTAGCAATCTGAAATCACCAGAGTATAGCATAACTCTGTTTTTTTCAAATAGGAATGGAACACATATATATGAAATTGTAACACCCCCAATTCATGTGATTTCTTTTTAAAGTTAGATACTTGAACTTTATATCCTAAGGGGAGTGGACCCCAAAGGATAATTATTCTGTGAATGTAATTAAACATTTAATTGAGGAAATGAATAAATTATTGTGGTGCAAATTGACCAAAAATGAGATGATGAGATCACTTGCTAAATCTGTGAGGATGGATGAGGTAAATATTTCCCCACAATCTTTCAAAAATCCTTGAAAGACAATAAGTTTTAAATTTAGATTTTTGAGGAAAAATATGAATTTCCCCAATGATGAGGAGAGTAGTTGGGAAGAGGTAAAAAGCTGGGAAAGCTAAGGAAAAGCATAAAACATCTTTAAAGAATCCCTAAATTTGGAAGCCTAGGCAAACAGGAAGAAAAGCATCCTGAGATTCTGGACGCAGAATTAGAAACATGCTTTGGGGAACAATAGCTTAAATAAGCTACTCCTAAACAGATTGAGGTTAGTCTGTGGGGGAGGTGATCTCAGCTCGGGGGTGAGTTCTGGGAGAAAAATAGAACTCTAAGGTTGGGAGGTTGGTCATTTTGCTGAGTGGTATGTAATTCTACTTATCTGTTGTTTTCTTTACATTAGTATGAATTGGCTACATATAAAGGTTTTTTATGTATTATATTGTAAATGCTACATTTAACAGAATTAGTAGAAGGTATTCACCTTCAGAACTCTGTATAGTTGTAGACATTAGCTGTGTAAAATAGAATCCACCACAAATTCTAAACCATCTTTGTTCAGATCTGGGGATGCTTGTATGTGCACAGAATATAACACTTGAATTTATATCAATCTACTTCTCCTATGTTAGTGCACTCTATGAGCAGAAATAACACAAAGCAGTAGTAGAATCTCTATATACAGATAAGAATGTGCATGAGAATTCATAATTTATATTGAAAAAAAACATAGCCTGCATTAGAAATCTGTGCATTTTTCATATGATAAGAGAGGTATATAGGAAGTAAATTTTATATGCAGAATATTCTAATACAGTTCAAGCATCTGTAAATCTTCTCTTAAAAAGAATTGGAATTGTAAGAAGTTGTTGGCATAATAACAAGTTATTTGAGTATTAGTCAACATAAGAAAATTTGAAGGTCAAACAATTCCTGAAGAAGGCAGGACCAGAAGAGAACACTTATATTTGGACTGTCAGAAATTGTATTACAGTGGTTATATTCGGAGAAATTTATTGTTCTTCAATTAAACCTTAGAAACGAGACACCATCCTATTAATGCAGTGAACAGTCTAACTCTGGATACAACGGAATTATACTATGTAAACAATGTATAAAAAATTCTCTGTCTATGCAGAAAACAATTTAATCATATTCATGCCTTACATGTATAATTGCATATAACTGTACAGGCAATGATTTTAGAAACCCATATAAAAAATTGAATGAATACTTTTATCTACTACACGTCCTCAAGATAAATCTCCAAAGAGGAAACGAGAACCCAAATATGATGCGAAAGCACTTTCGGTCATGGAGTCATGGATTTACCATAGCACTCTACACTTAAAAATCTAGATCGGTGCGTAGCACAGTCTTCACCGATATCTTCTAAGAGTATATCATCTAAACTAATTGAACCCAGAAATCAATATATCGATAACAAAACGAGCAGAACTTAATAGAGATAAATAAAAAAAAATTGCAGAAGGTAACCAACATGGTGCGCAAACATGTCATACACAGTAGTGATAGGTTATACTTCTAAGTGCGAGACCAGCACGAATTATATAATGAAGAAAACAAAACCTGGTAGGAGAAAGTATGCGGTTAAGGAAGGGGCGGCCATAGACCACCTAAACGAGTTCATAACCAACACGCCGACAAGTGAAGGGTGATGTCCGCATAGCGACAGACCTCGAATCAAAGATAAACCAAACTGTGTGTAAAATCCATATTAAATACATAAATAAAATCAAATAGAAATGTGGCGCAGGGGTTTGCACAAATTGGTGTGAAAAAAAAAACCAGTATCATATAGTTTTGATACAACGTTGACTGCTAGACAGTCATACCCTACAACGTAAAACAAGGACAAAACAAAACCCCTAGAAGGAATATTAGGGGCATCGAAGGAACGACTCGGTCGTTGCCAGAAGAAATGGAAAACGAGCATGGTCGAGAGTTTCGTTTGCCTGCGCGCTCACATAACCTGAAACCAAAATCTACCATACTAATTTGAAGAGGCGCAACCCGAAAACGAGTCGATAAACCAGTAGATGGCATGATAAGGAAATGGCAGGAACCAGGGTTACCTGTAAACGTGATGAGGAGCAAATAGAAACCCTGTAGACGAATAGAAGAATTGCATCCATCATAGCGAATGGTATCTGTAGAAACCAGAATACAATTGGTTATCATATAACCATATGCACGTCTATCACAAAAAATAAACACATTGAGGGTTTCAACTAACCATAACGAATTGAAGAAACTTCGCTTTGAACCCGCTCAGATTGTCTGTCGGGGTTCAAAACCCTCACCTCACTTCAGAACTCAGATGCAAAGGGGAGAAGCATAGCCATAGAACGCAGTGGGGGGCAGTCTGCGGTCTTGGTAAGAAATCCAATGCGTGTTCTGAGAAGACATCGTCCTGGCAACCAACAGAAAATTTCATAGATTATACATCATCAAATTTGAAAGACATCGACCATAGAAAGCAAAAATTTCTAGATGCAGAACTTGGTTACCTTCCCGCTGAAAGCCAGAACCCCGCGCTGGTGAAAATCCTCCCAAGTTACGGCACTTCGTGGAGTGAGGCGAAAAGCAGAGATGCATATGAGAAAGGATAATGGAATGAAACGAAAACGCTGAAAGATAACAAGGTTGAAACCAATTTGTTTTCATTGAAACCCTAGCTCGTAGCTCGATATCAGTCCGGTGTCAATTCAGCATAGGAATGGCGTCTAGGGTATTCGAAAATAAAATCAAATGCACAGGTAAGGACTCATGAAAATCCCGATGGAGATTGAAACATTAAACACCCGCGTAAGAAATCGTACGTTTAATATCATATGTCAGTAGACAACTCAGAGTCAGATTATCACGCAGATGAACAAATCGACAATTCCCAATGGCATGAAGGCCGTAGCTGGCGTGGATATCCAATATACAAAACTCGATTTCATAAACCTACGTGTCTATTTCACAACTGAACTCGTATCAAGAAAAAGTACCGAGTTGGGTGAAACAAATAAATTCTTCATGCCACAGGGATGTAGGACAGAGGTTGACAAGCCCACACTTGTCGACCATTGGTGGGTCTTTTATATCTCGTATATATGCAAGTGAGGAAATAAATCATTATCAAATGTAATTCACACCATCGCTATACCTGTAGCGTACCCATGGTAGTGGAAATGAAACCCCTCTCCAATAGCACGACATTCCCCAAACCTTTGAAAAGATTCGGATTGTATAAAGACCGAAATTTCATTTATGAGGTAGGGAAATAAAACTTCAATTGAGGTATAAGTGGGACAAAATAAAACTTAACGAGGGTATTATAAAATATAAGGGTTGTCTTATGTTTTATGGAAATTAAATAAAAAATTATCATATGTGATAAATCGAAGATAATCATATATAGTAAGGGTGCATTAATATGAATTAGATCCAACCATGAAGGACCAGTCAATCGCCTATATCTATGTATATAAAAAAAAAAAAATATTGTGGTTGGGAAAAAGGGAGACATGACAGAAATCCATATGTAAATTCATGAGCCAAAACTAATAAATTATGACAGTCGTGTCCCATGACAAATTAATTCAAAATATGTGGTCTCAACGACCATCTTAGCAGGATATTATTAAGATATACCATGTCTAGGGAAATCATTATTATTACAGTAGCAAAGAGAAAATTTATGAAATTAAGACTCGAGTGGTCTGAACAAAAATTATGTATGATAACGATGTGAGAGTCTGGCTTCACTTCGACCAATATTTTGTTCATACGGACTTGAAAGTGAAAGGTGAAGCGAAGTTAAATCCAAGTGAAACAACCATTTCACTGTATCACTGAGAAGGAAATTCGTATGGGATTCGAATTTACCTGAATAAAACAAGAGACGGTGAGAATGCGAGTTAATTAGCCGCTATAACTTATATCAAAGAAAATAATATATATTAGTATTGTGCATAAAAATAAAGGGATACCTTCCAGATGAGAAACCCTTTACCTCAAAACGACCTGAAAACAAAGATAGCTGAATAGTATTAAAAATTCGAAGACCAGGATATTCACCTTGAATGAAAAATCAATGGGTTAAATGTTAACCAAATCTGGCCTAAAAAATAAACATAAACTAGCACATGACCTACCTCCTTTACTGGAGAAGTCTCCAAACTGAATGTACTATTGGAAAATAAGTATAATCCAATTTATATGAAGCGTATGCAAATTTTATAAGCTGTGAGTAATAAAAAATAATTCACATACTAGATCAATATAAAATGCGGGTTGGAAGTGTTAGCTAGAGAATAGGACATATTGAACATGTTATAGAATAAAACAATAAATTCCAGAGTCTATTATTATTTACACTAGTAAGTAATACTTGGAAATTGTAAGTCAAGAAGGAGAGGTAGAGGTATACTACTAGAGTAGAATAACACATATAACCACATAAACCAGATGTCAAGAATCACTAAATTAGTGTAGATGTGAATACTCTTGCAGTATAAATATTTATATACAATTATGAAAATAAAATGTGGAGGAAGAAGAAATACAAGATAAGACTAGTAAACTTATCAGTTCTATCCAGTAAATGGAAGGAGAGAAATGCAGTAGAAATAAAAATCTTATCATGCGCACCAACATGAACTAGCAATCTGAAATCACCAGAGTATAGCATAACTCTGTTTTTTTCAAACAGGAATGGAATACATATATATGAAAACCATATGTAAATTCATAAACCAAAACTAATAAATTATGATAGTCATTTCCCATGACAAATTAATTGAAAATATGTGGTCTCAGTGATCATCTTAGCAGGATGTTATTAGGACAGACCAAGTCTAGGGAAATCATTATTATTACAGTAGCAAAGAGAAAATTTATGAAAGTAAGACTCGAGTGGTCTGAACAAAAATTATGTGTGATAACGATGTGAGAGTCTGGCTTCACTTCGTCCAATATGCTGTTCATACCGACCTGAAAGTGCAAGGTGAAGCGAAGTTAAATTTGAGTGAAACAACCATTTCACTGTATCACCGAGAAGGAAATTCATATGGGATTCGAATTTACCTGAATAAAACAAGAGACAGTGAGAATGCGAGTTAATTAGCCGCTATAAATTATATCACAGAAAATAATATATATTAGTACTGTGCATAAAAATAAAGGGATACCTTGCAGATGAGAAACCCTTTACTTCAAAACTACCTGAAAACAAAGAGAGCTGAATAGTATTAAAAATTCGAAGACCAGGATATTCACCTTGAATGAAAAATCAATGGGTTAAATGCTAACCAAATCTGGCCTAAGAAATAAACATAAACTAGCACATGACCTACCTCCTTTACTAAAGAAGTCTCCAAACTGAACGTACTATTGGAAAATAAGTATAATCCAATTTATATGAAGCACATGTAAATTATATAAGCTGTGAGTAATAACATATAATTCACATACCATATCAATATAAAATGCGGGTTGGAAGTGTTAGCTAGAGAATAGGACATACTGAACATGTTATAGAATAAAACAATAAATTCCAGAGTTTATTATTATTTACACCAGTAAGTAATACTTTGAAATTGTAAGTCAAGAAGCAGAGGTAGAGGTATACTACTAGAGTAGAATAACACATATAACCACATAAACCAGATGTCAAGAATCACTAAATTAGTGTAGATGTGAATACTCTTGCAGTATAAATATTTATATAGAATTATGAAAATAAGATGTGGAGGAAGCAGAAATACAAGATAAGACTAGTAAACTTATCAGTTCTATCCAGTAAATGGAAGCAGACAGATGCAGTAGAAATAAAAATCTTATCATGCGCACCAACATGAACTAGAAATCTGAAATCACCAGAGTATAGAATAACTCTGTTTTTTTCAAACAAGAATGGAATACATATATATGAAATCCATATGTAAATTCATGAACCAAAACTAATAAATTATGACAGTCGTGTCCCATGACAAATTAATTGAAAATATGTGGTCTCAGTGACCATCTTAGCAGGATGTTATTAAGACAGACCAAGTCTAGCAAAATGATTATTATTACAGTAGCAAAGAGAAAATTTATGAAAGTAAGACTCGAGTGGTCTGGAAAAAAATTATTTGTGATAACGATGTGAGAGTCTGGCTTCACTTCGACCAATATGCTGTTCATACCGACCTGAAAGTGCAAGGTGAAGCAAATTTAAATCTGAGTGAAACAACCATTTCACTGTATAACCGAGAAGGAAATTCGTATGGGATTCGAATTTACCTAAATAAAACAAGAGACGGTGAGAATGAGAGTTACTTAGCTGCTATAACTTATATCACATAAAATAATATATATTAGTACTATGCATAAAAACAAAGGGATACCTTGCAGATGAGAAACCCTTTACTTCAAAACGACCTGAAAACAAATATAGATGAATAGTATTAAAAATTTAAAGACCATGATATTCACCTTGAACGAAAAATCAATGGGTTAAATGTTAACCAAATCTGGCCTAAGAAATAAACATAAACTAGCACATGACCTACCTCCTATACTGGAGAAGTCTCCAAACTGAATGTACTATTGGAAAATAAGTATAAGAAAATTTATATGAAGCGCATGTAAATTTTATAAGCTGTGAGTAATAACAAATAATTCGCATACCAGATCAATATAAAATGTGGGTTGGAAGCGTTAGCTAGAGGATAGGACATACTGAACATGTTATAGAATAAAACAATAAATTCCAGAGTCTATTATTATTTACACCAGTAAGTAATACTTGGAAATTGTAAGTCAAGAAGCAGAGGTAGAGGTATACTACTAGAGTAGAATAACACATATAACCACATAAACCAGATGTCAAGAATCACTAAATTAGTGTAGATGTGAATACTCTTGCAGTATAAATATTTATATACAAATATGAAAATAAAATGTGGAGGAAGCAGAAATACAAGATAAGACTTGTAAACTTATTACTTCTATCCAGTAAATGGAAGCACACATATGCAGTAGAAATAAAAATCTTATCATGTGCGCCAACATGAACTAGCAATCTGAAATCACCAGAGTATAGCATAACTCTGTTTTTTTCAAACAGGAATGGAATACATATATATGAAATCCATATGTAAATTCATGAACCAAAACTAATAAATTATGACAGTCATGTCCCATGAAAAATTAATTTAAAATATGTGGTCTCAGCGACCATCTTAGCAGGATGTTATTAAGACAGACCAAGTCTAGGGAAATCATTATTATTACAGTAGAAAGGAGAAAATTTATGAAAGTAAGACTCGAGTGGTCTGAACCAAAATTCTGTATAATAACGATGTGAGAGTCTGGCTTCACTTCAACCAATATTCTGTTGATACCGACCTGAAAGTGCAAGGTGAAGCGAAGTTAAATCCGAGTGAAACAACCATTTCACTATATCACTGAGAAGGAAATTTGTATGGGATTCGAATTTACCTGAATAAAACAAGAGACGATGAGAATGTGAGTTAATTAGACGCTATAACTTATATCACAGAAAATAATATATATTAGTATTGTGCATAAAAATAAAGGGATACCTTGGAGATGAGAAACCCTTTACTTCAAAACTACCTGAAAACAAAGATAGCTGAACAGTATTAAAAATTCGAAGACCAAGATATTCACCCTGAACGAAAAAGCAGTGGGTTAAATGTTATAATTGAATCGATTACTTTCCTAGGGTATGGATTTCTCGCCGTAAAGGAGACGAGTAGAGTCAAGACATCGCCCCTCAAACAACATCTGTAAAGTCAAGGAAGGCGATGAGGAATAAGCTCCTATCAAGAAATGATGGAATATTAGTACCAAACAATGTCAACAGGAAGATAAATGAAATATAAGAAGAGATTTTGGAATAAACAAAAATCAATGCACTAGGATAGAAAAACCTCCACGAGATATGGGTCCAACTGACCGAGACGAGTTCTCGATAGTAAATGAAACTATATGAAATTTTTTTGTTTAACCACAACTCTCACACTCTAAGCAGAGTGTATTGCTATTGGGAAAGAATATGTATCAACATATAGTGCACAGAGAGTAAGCCTCACAGTGAAGATAGTGAAATGCGTAGAATTTTATACCTAAAATATAATACGATGAGGAGATAGATATGCCAAAATACTAGGCGAGTTGACGCTTTGTTTCTCCAACGTGCAGAGTCTCGACACCGGGAGGCGATCAGAACAAATGAAGGGCGAAAGAACCGTTCTGATAATAACACAGGGATTAATAAAAATTTCCCAAATCAAAAACCAACGAAACCCTAATGGATAGGAACAATATCCACCATCCAAGTGGCCTCGGATCGATGGCCTATACATGGATTGATTGGGTGAAATTGGCATTTAATACATAGCAGCCCAACACATAAATGTAGATCTATGAAATTGATCCCACAATACTCCCGATAATGTCATATGGCCAGCATAATTAACATAGCCTACTGGCGTGAAATATTATAACTAAAAAAATAGATACATACAACCTTGCGTGTAGACGTAATTAGAGCTAACAAGATTGAAAATCAATAGAGTGCCATCGAATAAAGTGACGTGGATATTTGAAATAGGTTACAATTGCAAAATACATTAAGCCAACTTTGCCAACGAAGCATAATGAGTACATTGAATTTAAATGTGCCTATCTCCACAGCAAACTCCTCATAAGTGAAATGTACGTGAGATATCAATGATGCTATGGTAACGCTCGTTACACATTGGAAACAATGGCCACAAATCTATAATAAATTCATATAAATGACATAGTTTTTAAATAGGAATAGACCATTTGGTACCTTGAATAACTCGAAATTCAAACATAGGGTTATAAATCTTGGTGTTATACGAAGATATAAACCCAACGAATAACATATCCAACATACAATTCATAAGAGTATGCTATCGAACTCTAAAGCGTAGGTATGGTGAGCCCTACAAGTTTTGTGTGTAAACATTAATGAATAGATCGAAATGTGTGAGTAAATGTATGCATAGTTAGAAATGCGTAGGAGTAAATGCAACCATATAAAAATTGTGTGTGAACAATATATATATGGTGATATATATATGTATTTAACATAAGCCACAAACATTAGTGGAAGATACCAATAAAATTATACATACAAGAGTAATAGGAGGAATAGGAACCCTATTCCATAGCATATCATAATTTACGAAATTCAAAAGTAGAATTGAACAGTTGTGGCCAATAGAAGCACAAAATTAAACTATAAATAGAGAAAAAAAGAAAAAAAAATTGGGTGGACAAGAAGAGACGTTACAAATGGTATCAAAGCCAAGTTAAAAAAACTGGGTTGTTGTTGTTGTGCTCACCGTATAAATTATTTTTGTTGAATTTTTTTTTTTTATATTACTGATATCTGTTGTTTAGTGTACAGTGTTGCTGAAACAGAAAAGTCAAATGGGTGGAAGTGATGAAATTTATGTTGATCTGCGTGATGAATATAATACACCAGATCCCAACGCTCCAGTGATGGCTATGTTGCATAGTTTGCAACGAGAGATGGCTGAGCTAAGAAGCCAGAATGACAGACTGTCATTAGCCAGTGAGGAGAAGGAAAAGCTCATCAGAGAATTAACTTCGCAGAACAGCCAGAAGGTGAAGGTTCCGGAAAGAGGAAGAAGGGAAAATTATCTGATGATTCTGAGGAAGATGATGCTACTAGGAATCAGTGTAAGCATAAAAAGGAATTACAAGGGGAATTTCAAAAGATCAAACCTCCCTCCTATGATGGGGAAAAGGAGGAAGATGCTGAAGCCTGGTTGTTGAACATGATTAAATATTTCGAGGTCTATGAATATGAAAGCAACTTGAACACCAGATTAGCTGTCCACCAGCTACAAGGTAAGGCTACCTTGTGGTGGGAAGAGACGAAAATGATCCATGCCATTGATGAAAAAACTGTGACTTGTTAAGATTTCCAAGTCAAGTTTAAAAACCGCTATTTGAACGAACGTTGTTATGATGATAAAGCAAAGGAATTCCATGGAATTAGACTGGGACAACTCACTATTGATGAGTTTTTCACCAAGTTTACAAATATGTTGAGATATTTTCCTTATATTCGGGAATAGAAGGCAAAGGTACAAAGGTTTTTGAACTATTTTCCTGCAGTGTACAGAGAGAAGAGCAAGTTTGATAACCCAAAAACTATTGATGAAGCAGTGAGGAAACCTAGGTTATGCTACCAGGAGTTTAAAGGAAAGGGTGAGCATGGAAAAGGCTGGATAAACAAGGGTGAAATTAAAGGAAAGAAATAGAAACCAACTTATTTAAAGAATTTTGGCAGGGATCATCAGCGAAAAAAGTTTAATAAACCAAAAGAAAGCCAAACAGCTCAGTCTCAAGTTGGTTCCAAACAACTAGATGGAGAAAATAAGAAGGAAGGCACAGTTAAAATGAGGGAACCTCTGAAATGCTGGGGATGTGGAGAACCTCATCTCTTGAGGGATTGTCCCCACCTAAATATTTAGATGATTATGAGAGATCGAGAAGCTACCAAAGTAAATGATTTCCAGACAGAAGTGAATTTAAACATTCTGCCCTTAGGCTCATATGACTTGCTGATAGGAATGGACTGACTAGAAAAGAGAAAGGCTATGATGAACTATTGGGATAAAACTCTGCGTTCCATAGATGAAGAAGGGAAACCTTTTATTCTAGAGGGAAAACCAAAACCCATGTCTGTAATACAAATACCAGCACTGCAACTAAAAAGAACAGCTAGAAAAGGATATCAAGTATGTGCAGTACATGTTGAAGAAATAGAATAGCAACCTGAAGAAAACTTGTTGGATACTTTGCCAGTGGTGAGAGAGTTTAAGGAAGTTTTTCCAGATGAGATTCCTCATATTCCCCCCAAAATAGAGATTTACTTTTCAATCGATTTGGTGCCGGGAGAAACACCAGTTTCCCGAGCCCCTTATCGAATGAGCCCCCCTGAACTCATGGAGCTGAAAATGCAATTGCAAGAATTGCTCGATAAGAGTTATGTCACACCTCCAATTTCACCCAACAAAAAAAAAAATTCTTCGCGAATGCAGGCTTTTGAGCATAGGTTTATTATGACATTTCAATCTTTTCACTATGATAGTTTTCATCACATCATGTTGCAATAACACCCTCTACCACTATCTCTCACCTTATGTTGTTTTTATTCCAATTAGGGAGATATTTTATAGGACTCTATTCTTTACAAAGGTCTCGCATAACCTCGCCACTCTCCTTTAACATAATGGTCACATATCCCATTTATGAAATTATTGAATCTACACGTAAACCATATGGACTATGAACATATATTATATAAAATGATTTGTATGAGTTGTTTCCCAAGGGCACTCTCGACCCTTCCACTAGCCATCGTTACGATGTTTACGCTATGTATATGGGTATAGCCTTTGTGGTTATCGATTTTTCATATAATTCGATGTGCATACTATTATGAATGGAATTTTTCCATGCGTTTGGCATTAACATGTATATACTCCTGGGTTGATATGACCACCCATCATGGTACATAAGATTTTAAATCGATTTAATATATGCTACTGAGCATTGGGATCATTCTGCACGTAGACCGTATCATCACCCCAGATTTGGGTTTCTCTGTGCATCGCCGCGGTGAGATTTTTATCCACGTCAGGCGCTGTGATAATTAAATGAATGTTGTATGGTTTTTATACCCTTTCGTTTGCTTACATGGTGAATCCACGTCGCTGGCATGCTCAGCCTACGTGGTGTACAACACCCACGCCGATACTTGCACAGGACATATGGAATTCAATTAGGAACTACGCCCATTAATTTTATACGACGGTATTAACTCTCCACTGCTACCCATCAATCAGTGGCTTAGCTTCTCCGATTCTGCCAAGTGGACGATGGCGATCGATTTAAGTTAGGGTTCCGGTGGGTTATCGAAGACTTATATAAGCTTTGAGTGTAGAGTTAAGTCGGTTTTCCGCGTGCATCAGTTGTGGTTAGTTTCTATCTTCAGGGTTATCGTCGACCCTTCTCTGGCTATATTAGAAAATTTGTTTTATACCTCCTGTGTAGCATACGTCGCATCTCCTCAGGCAGACGTCTCCTATTCCATGGAGCCTTATGAGGTGGGTTCTTATTCGTGCCATCTCCGCATATAATTGTTGATTTCGTCGTGTTATATTCGAGGGTAATTTGTATTAATCCCTCTCTGTTCAATGTTCGATTTCAGGGCTCGGCGCGTCTGAGATTTTTGTTTCACAGGTAATGGTTTTAATACCGAAACTATTTTCTTCGTTCACTTATTTCTCCACAATGGCGCAAATTTCTAATTCGCATTTTGGGTTGAATTTGTTTTCTACAGGTAATCCGGAGGGCTCTTGCATACTTATGACAGTAGATAGTAACCCTTTCAATCGTATGGATGATAACATCGGTCTCTTGGCCGTCTAGGTCGGTATACTTATGGGGTTACTTCCCCTCTCCTGATGCGTTATCTCGTGGGCGTCGAAACATTGTTCTCTTGTGATGTTGCACAGTGTTTCTTGAGGAACGAGACTCTCTCCGAGTCGGGGTTTTTGTTTTCTTCTTGTTATCGTTGTCACTCTTGGATGGCGCTCGTTTAAATTTGTTCTGTTGAGATAGGGGTTGTGAGTTTTATACCCCAGCCTGATAGGCTCAGCATGTATTTCAATAATTTTGGACAGATATGTACTCCCTATTATCTTAGGTCGATTTTAATATACTCTGCCACCATTTAAATGTACGTGGACTGTATGAATAGTGCATATGATTTCCTACCATGGCATTTGGATTTGTTTAATTTTCTCGTCTGAACCATATTTGTTTTCCGGTAATGCTAATGAAATTCCAGATTTCTTAATTGCATGCATCAGAATTTACAGGTAGTTATATGTGATGTTTATCTATTCTTCTGATGTACTTCGTTCACTCTTTTCTGGGGTTATAAATATCCACTCTGGTACTTGTATAATAATTACAGCTGCCTCTACTCTTGGTTACATTGAACTTGTTTTATATCTATCTGTCTAGACATATGAAAGGCTTGCTGGAAATTTATGAGACCATTCTCATTTATAAACAGATGGTTAATATGTATAAAAATATAGAAATTATGTTTTCCTATTTTCCAAATTCATATAGGCATATTTCTATTCTCCAGTTTCTTCTCACTTTCTTGTATCTAGTTATAGCTCTTATCTACCTATGTGTCGGATGGTAGCTGGTTCTGAAGAGATGGTAATGGGATTTGAACTCATTTCCTTTTTCCTCATAGTCAAGGGAAATAGTGGTTACATAAATGCTACTGTGTATACTGTTGAAAATAATTTACTCTTTGCTCCTATGCTTCTCAACTGCTTACTCATAAATTCTGCACTCTATGTATTCATTCTCAATACTATGATGTTAGAATAGTTCCATGAGGCCATTGTCTCTGATAAATTTTTTTTATTTATTTATAAATATCTACTCCTTTCCTCCACTAGAATAAGTGGGGCTTATGTACTACTTGTTGTCTTAGACCATTTAATTTCCTGGAATTATAATGGAGTATTTGGCTGAACCTGAGGTCAGTCTATTGATTCTCTCCCTCTGTTCTTTCATAAACAGTATAAGTTTTAACTCATATTCTGCTATTGTTCTGGTATACTATAGTGAATTCCATTTCTCTCTATGGTAACTGTAATATAAATTATGCTATGAAACAGAAGCAGATTAAAAACAATTTCACAATGTTCCTGAAAGAACAAGGTTTCCTCAGATTTAAACCAACCCTAGGTTTAAACATTCTGTGGGATTCTACTTTATAGGATTTTCCTCTACAACTATACAGAATGATCAGGTTGCTTCCTCGTGATTAAATTCTGTTAAATGTAGACTAATAAAATGTAATATCTTAGAGACAAATTTTGTTTTTATATGTAGCCAATTCATACCATAATAACAAGAAGACATTTTTTCTCAGAGACATACCACTCGTGCAGTAGACCAACCTCCCAAACTTAGAGTTCTTCTGTCTCCCAGAACTCACCCCCGAGCTAAGATCACCTCCTGTAGCAGATCGACCCCTAATCTATACAAGAGCAGCTTATTTAAGCTATTGTTCCCCAAAGCATGTTTCTAATTCTACGTCCAGAATCTCAGGATTCTTTTCTTCCTGTTTGCCTAGGCTTCCCAATTTAGGGATTCTTTAAAGTTGTTTTATGCTTTTCCTCAGCTTTTCCAGCTTTTTACCTCTTCCCAACTACTTTCCTCATCATTGGGGAAATTCATATTTTTCCTCAAAAATCCAAATTTAAAACTTACTGTCTTTCAAGGATTTTTGAAAGGTTGTGGGGAAATATTTGCCTCATCCGTCCTCACAGATTTAGCAAGTGATCTCATTATCTCATTTTTGGTCAATCTGCACCAGAATAATTTATTCATTTCCTCAATTAAATGTTTAATTACATTCACAAAATAATTATCCTTTGGGGTCCACTACCCTTCGGATGTAAAGTTCAAGTATCTAACTTTAAAATGCAATCACATGAATTGGGGGTGTTACATATTCCCCCTCTGAAAATAAACACCATCCTCGGTGTTGTTATTCAACTACTAGAGTTTATTTTGCAAATAAAAATGGATATTTTTCCATCATTTCAGTCTCTCGTTCCCAGGTAGCTTCTTCAGCAGTAAAGTGCTTCCACTGCACCTTTACTCTTGCTACCGTCCTGCTTCTCAATTCAATTTATTCCCGCTCCAATATTTGAAGCGGTTCTGGCAGAAACTCCCCTTCTGGTTCCACCTGTACAACATTCCAATCAACTATGTGAGACGCATCATGCACATATCTTTTTAGCAATGAAACATGAAATACATCATGAACTCTAACATGGGATGGTAAGGCTAGCTTGTAAGCCACTGGTCCCACCCTTTCTAATACTTCAAAGGGACCACAGTATCTAGGGGCCAATTTTGCACAACTCCCAGCATAAAGGGTGCTCCTTTTGGGTTTAATACGCAAATATACATGCTCCCCAACTTTAAATTCTCTATGCACTCTTTTCTTATCTGCATAACTCTTCTGGCGATCTTGTGCTGTCTTGATGTTCTTTTTTATCTGCTTGACAATTCCTTCCATTTCTTGTAAAGCATCATGTCCCAACATTAGTTTGTCTTCTGGTTGACTCCATCTCAAAGGAGTATGACACTTCCTTCCATACAGTGCTTCAAACGGACTCATTTTGATGGAGGATTGATAGCTGTTATTATAGGAAAATTCAGCTAAATGTAAGAAATATTCCCACTTTGAGGGTCTATCCATCACATACATTCTCATCATGTCCTCCAAAATTTGATTAGTTCTTTCCGTTTTACCATCAGTCTGAGGGTGGTAGGCGGTGCTAAAATTCAATTTAGTGCCCATTCCTCCAAATAATCCCCTCCAAAAGGCTGCTGTAAACTTAGCATCCCTATCAGAAACAATCACCTTAGGAACCCCATGGAGCCTTACTATCTCCTTCAGGAACACATTCACTACTTGATCTGTTCCAAATGTGGATTTCACTGGTATAAAGTGAGCAGCTTTGGTTAAAGTGTCTACTACTACCATTACAAAATCATGCTGGTATTTGGTTTTGGGTAATCTTGTAATGAAGTCCATGGAAACGGTGTCCCACTTCCATTCTGCAATGGGCAAAGGGTTCAGAATGTCGGCAGGATGCTGATGTTCAACCTTAAGTAATTGACATTACATGCATCTACTTAAATATTCTGCTACCTCTCTCTTCATTCCTGGCCAGAACAACTTCTTTTTCAGGGCTGTTAACATTTTCTAATATCCTGGATGTCCTGCATAATGTTGTTTGTGGTACTCATCTAGAATTTCTCTTTTTAGAGACTCTACATTGGGAATATACAATCTGTTCTTATAACAAATCAGCCCTTTTTGGCTTTGGGTAAAATCAGTTCTCTCCTTTTTCTGTAATTTCACCAAAACTGTTTCATAATTTGGGTCTTGGTTTGCTGCCTTATTCACCAATTCTTCTACATATATCTGAGCACTACTTCCAATATTATTGATATGCTGAAAATCATTTCTGCTCAATGCATCAGCAACTTAATTCTTCTTCCCTCTAATATGTTTTATATCCATGTCAAACTCGCTTAAAAAGGAGAGCCATCTGGCTTGTCTGGCATTCAAATTAGTTTGGGAAAAGAAATATTTGAGACTAATATGATCAGTCATCAATGTAAATTTTTTTCCAAGAAGATAGTGCCGCTACATTTTCAAAGCATGAATAACAGCTGCTAACTCTAAATCATAGGCACTATAATTCTGTTCATGTATCTTCAGTTTCCTGGATTCATAGGCAATCACTGAATTTTTCCTGCAAAAGAACTCCTCCCAATCCTTCTCTACATGCATCCGTACATACCACAAATTCCTTATCAGGATCTGCAATCTTCAATATAGGGGCTGTGGTAAGTTTTAGTTTTAATTGGTCGAAACTGTTTTGGAATTTTTCAGTCCATTCAAACTTGACACCTTTCCTCTATAAGGAAGTGATGGGATGTGCTATGGTAGAAAATCTCTCCACAAATCTGCGATAATAGCCGGCAATCCCCATGAATGATCTAACTGCTGAAACATCAGCGGGTACTGGCCATTCTTTTATAGCCTTTATCTTCTCCGGGTCAACAGCAAGGCCCTGTTCAGAAATAATATGACCCAAGTATTGGATCTTGTCCTTATAGAACTCACATTTGGTAAATTTAGCGTATAGCTGATTTTCCTTTAGAGTTTGCAATACTATCCTCAGGTGTTCTTTCTGTTCCTCCTCACTGTTTGAGTAAACTAAAATATCATCTATGAACACAAGGAAAAATTTATCCAAATACTTGTTTAACACATTGTTCATTTGGCACATGAATGTGGCAGGGGCGTTTTTCAAACAAAAAGGTAGAACTACAAATTCGTAGTGGCCATACCTGGTTCGAAAGGTTGTTTTGTTGATGTCTTCCTCTTTAATTCTGAGTTGGTGGGAACCAGTTCTTAAGTCAATTTTTGAGAATACTGAAGCTCCTCTCACTTGATCAAAAAGATCATCAATTCTAGGCAAAGGATATCTATTTTTAATGGTCAACTTATTCAGTTGCCTATAATCAATGCACATCATGAAAGTTCCATCTTTCTTTTTCACGAACAGCACTGGTGCTCCCCAAGGAGACACACTCGGTCTGATATACCCTTTATCTAGCAGTTCTTGCAATTGCATTTTCAGTTCCATAAGTTCAGGAGGACTCATTCGATAAGGTGCTCGTGAAATAGGTGTTGCTCCTGGCACCAGATCGATTGAGAAGTCAATCTCTCTTTTGGGGGGAAGATGAGGAATTTCCTTTGGAAAAACTTCCTTGAATTCTCTTATTACTGGTACAGCATCCATTAATTCTTCTTCAGTTTTCTGTTCTGTTTCTTCCACATGCACTGCATAAACTTGGTATCCTTTTCTAGCTATTCTTTTTAATTGCAATGCTGAAATTTGTCTTACAGAAATAGGTTTTGGTTTCCCTTTGAGAATAAAAATTTTCTCTTCCTCATCTACACAATGCAAGGTCTTATCCCAACAATTCATCAAAGCTTTCTTCTTTTCCAGCCAATCCATTCCTATCAATAGATCATATGACCCTAAGGGTAGAATGTTCAAATTCACTTCTGTTCGTAACTCATTTAATTGGATTTCTGTTCTAGGCAGTTTATGTGTTACCTTTCTTTTTGTTCCAGTGGCCAGCTGTACCAACCATTACTATTGAAATTTTTCAGTTTTTAAGTTACATTTTTCTACAATATTTGGACTAACGTAACTCAAAGAAGCACCTGGATCAATCAGAACAGAAACAGGTAGGTCAGAAATCTTACCCTCCATTTCCACCATGGTTGCTTGATGTTCTACTTGCCGATTTTCCAGGGCTGCACTGATAGTTGGTATGTTTCTGGATATATCATTTACTGTTGTCGCCTCCCGTCTCATGAGAATATTAATATTTCAATGAGGGCAGTCCCTCAAAAGATGGGGTTCTCCACAGCCCCAACATTTCAAGGGCTCCTTCATTCTGACTGTTCCCTCCTTTTTACTGTCTCCATCTATTGGTTTCGATGCCACTTGAGACTGTACAGTTTGACTTTCTTTGGGTCTACTAAACCTTTTCTGCTGATGATCTCTGCCAAAATTATTCAGATAGGCTGGTTTCTGTTTTCTCCCTTTGAATTCATTCTTACTTACCCAACTTTTCCCTTGATCAGTTTTTCCTTTGAACTGTTGGTAACACAATCTAGCTTTTCTAACAGCTTTGTCCATTGTTTTTGGGTTGTCAAACTCAATTTTTTCTTTGTATACCATAGGCAAACAATTCAGAAACCTCTGTACCTTTTCCTTTTCTTCCCTTATGTAAGGTACATATCTTAATAGATTTTTTAAATTTAGTAACAAGCTCATCGATAGTGAGCTGTCCCAATCTAAGCTCATGAAATTCTTTTTCTTTGTCATCATAGTACCGCTCATTCAAGTAGAGATTCTTAAATTTAGCCTGGAAATCCTCCCAAGTAACTGTCTTTTCATCTATGGCATGCACCGTCTTTGTCTCCTCCCACCACAAGGTAGCCTTACCTTGTAGCTGGTAGACAGCTAATCTGGCCTTCAAATTGCTTTCATATTCATAAAACTGGAAATACTTAATCATATTCAGCAACCAGGCTTCCGCATCTTCCTCCTTTTGCCCGTCATAGGAGGGGGTTTGATTTTTCGGAATTCCCCTTTTAATTCCTTTTTCTGCTTATTCTGATGTCGAATGGCATCTTCCTCATCATATTCATCAGCTTTCCTCTTTCCAAAACCTTCACCTTCTTGGCTGTTCCGTGAGGTTAATTCCCTGATGAGATTTTCCTGCTCCTCACTCGCTAATGACAATCTGTCATTCTGGCTTTTTATCTCAGCCAATTCTTGTTGCAAATTTCACAACATAGCCATCATGGCTGCATTGGGATCTGGTTCACCACGCAGATCAACATAAATTCCGCCACCTTCTTCCATTCTATCACCTCACTGTACACTACATAGCACAGGTCAGTGAACAGAAAAAACAAAACAACAAAAATAAAACTTTTGCTACGGAAAATAAAATTACACAGTGAGTACACAGCAATCGTGAGCACAATGTCACCAGCCCAGTTTTATAACTTGGGCTCCGATAACATTTTTCACACCTCCAATTTCACCCAACAAAAAAAAAAATTCTTCGCGAATGCAGGCTTTTGAGCATAGGTTTATTATGACATTTCAATCTTTTCACTATGATAGTTTGCATCACATCATGTTGCAATAACACTCTCTACCACTATCTCTCACCTTATGTTGTTTTTATTCCAATTAGGGAGATATTTTATAGGACTCTATTCTTTACACAGGTCTCGCATAACCTCACCACTCTCCTTTAACTTAATGGTCACATATCCCATTTATGAAATTATTGAATCTACACGTAAACCATATGGACTATGAACATATATTATATAAAATGATTTGTATGAGTTGTTGCCCAAGGGCACTTTCGACCCTTCCACTAGCCATCGTTACGATGTTTACGCTATGTATATGGGTATAGCCTTTGGGGTTATCGATTTTTCATATAATTCGATGTGCATACTATTATGAATGGACTTTTTCCATGCATTTGGCATTAACATGTATATACGCCTGGGTTGATATGACCACCCATCATGTAACATAAGATTTTAAATCGATTTAATATATGGTACTGGGCATTGGAATCATTCTGCACGTAGAGCGTATCATCACCCCAGATTTGGGTTTCTCTGTGCATCGCCGCGGTGAGATTTTTATCGACGTCAGGCGTTGTGATAATTAAATGAATGTTGTATTGTTTTTATACCCTTTTGTTTGCTTACATGGTGAATCCATGTCGCTGGCATGCTCAGCCTACGTGGTGTACAACACCCACGCCGATACTTGCACAGGACATATGGAATTCAATTCGGATCTACGCCCATTAATTTTATACGACGGTATTAACTCTCCACTGCTACCCATCGATCCGTGGCTTAGCTTCTCCGATTCTGTCATGTGTACGATGGCGATCGATTTCAGTTAGGGTTCCGGTGGGTTATCGAAGACTTATATAAGCTCTGAGTGTAGAGTTAAGTCGGTTTTCCACGTTCATCAGTTGTGTTTGGTTTCTATCTTCAGGGTTATCGTGGACCCTTCTCTGGCTATATTATAAAATTTGTTTTATACCTCCTGTGTAGCATACGTCGCATCTCCTCAGGCGGACGTCTCCTATTCCATGGAGCCTTATGAGGTGGGTTCTTATTAGTGCCATCTCTGCATATAATGGTTGATTTCGTCGTGTTATATTTGAGGGTAATTTGTATTAATCCCTCTCTGTTCAATGTTCGATTTCAGGGCTCGGCGCGTCTGAGATTTGCGTTTCACAAGTAATGGTTTTAATACCGAAACTATTTTCTTCGTTCACTTATTTCTCCACGATGGCGCAAATGTCTAATTCACATTTTGGGTTGAATTTGTTTTCTACAGGTAATCCGGAGGGCTCTTGCGTACTTATGACAGTAGATAGTAACCCTTTCAATCGTATGAATGCTAACATCGGTCTCTTGGCCGTCCAGGTCGGTATACTTATGGGGTTACTTCCCCTCTCCTGATGCGTTGTCTCGTGGGCGTCGAAACATTGTTCTCTTGTGATGTTGCACAGTGTTTCTTGAGGAACGAGACTCTCTCCGAGTCGGGGTTTTTGTTTTATTCTTGTTATCGTTGTCACTCTTGGATGGCGCTCATTTAAATTTGTTCTCTTGAGATAGGGGTTGTGAGTTTTATACCCCAGCCTAATAGGCTCAGCATGTATTTCGATAATTTTAGACAGATATGTACTCCCTATTGTCTTAGGTCGATTTTAATATACTCTGCCACAGTTTAAATGTACATGGACTGTATGAATAGTGCATATGATTTCCTACCATGGCATTTGGCTTTCTTTAATTTGCTCGTCTGAACCATATTTGTTTTCCGGTAATGCTAATGAAATTCCAGATTTCTTAATTACATGCATCAGAATTTACAGGTAGTTATATGTGATGTTTATCTATTTTTCTGATGTACTTCGTTCACTCTTTTCTGCGGTTAGAAATCTCCACTCTGGTACTTGTATCATAGTTACAGTTTCCTTTGCTCCTGGTTACATTGAACTTGTTTTATATCTATCTGTCTAGACATATGAAAGGCTTGCTGGAAATTTATGAGACCATTCTCATTTATAAACAGATGGTTAATATGTATGAAAATATAGAAATTATGTTTTCCTGTTTTCCAAAGTTATACATGCATATTTCTATTCTCCAGTTTCTTCTCACTTTCTTGTATCTAGTTACAGCTCTTATCTACCTATGTGTCGGATGGTAGGCGGATTCTGGCTTAGTAATGGGTTTGGAATTCATTCCCTTTTTCCTCTTAGTCAAGGGAATATAGTGGTTACATAAATGCTACTGTGTATACTGTTGAAAATAATTTACTCTTCGTTCCTATGCATCTCAACTTCTTAATCATAATTTCTGCACTCTATGTATTCATTCTCAGTGCTATGATGTTAGAGTAGTTCCATGAGGCCATTGTCTATGATAGTCTTTTTTTTTCATATAAATATTTACTCCTTTCCTCCACTAGACTAATTGTGGCTTATATATAACCTTGTTGTTTTAGACCATTTAATTTCCTGGAATTATAATAGAATTTTTTTGGCTGAACCTGAGGTCAGTCTATTGAGTCTCTCATTCTGTTCTTTCATACACAGTATAAATTTTAACTCATCTCCTGCTATTAATCTCGTATACTACAGTGAATTCAATTTCTCTCTATGCTAGCTGAAATAAAAATTATGCTAGGAAACAGAAGCAGATTAAAATAATTTCACAACTTTTCCTGAAAGAACAAGGTTTCCTCAGATTTAACCCAACCCTGGTTAAAACATTCTGTGGGATTCTAACTTACAGGATTTTCCTCTACAATGATACAGAATTATCAGGTTACTGCCTGGCGATTACATTCTGTTAAATGTAGACTAGTAATATTTAATACCTTAGAGACAAATTTTGTTTTTATATGTAGCCAATTCATACCATAATAAACAGGAAGATAATTTAACTCATAAACATACCACTCGTGCAGTCGACCAACCTCCCAACCTTAGAGTTCTTCTGTCTCCCAGAACTCTCCCTCGAGCTAAGATCACCTCCTGAAAATAGATCAACCTCTAATCTGTACAAGAGCAGCTTATTTAAGCTATTTTTCCCCAAAGCATGTTTCTAATTCTGCGTCCAGAATCTCAGGATGATTTTCTTCCTGTTTTCCTAGGCTTCCCAATTTAGGGACTCTTTAAAGCTTTTTTATGCGTTTCCTCAGCTTTTCCAGCTTTTTACCTCTTCCCAACTACTTTCCTCATCATTGGGGAAATTCAGATTTTTCCTCAAAAATCTAAATTTAAAACTTACTGTCTTTCAAGGATTTTTGAAAGGTTGTGGGGAAATATTTGCCTCATCCATCCTCACATATTTAGCAAGTGATCTCATTATCTCATTTTTGTTCAATCTGCACCACGATAATTTATTCATTTCCTCAATTAAATGTTTAATTACATTCACAAAATAATTATCCTTTGGGGTCCACTCCCCTTAGGATGTAAAGTTCAAGTATCTAACTTTAAAATGAAATCACATGAATTGGGGGTGTTACAAGTTATATCAAACCAAGTGTGTCTCCTTGGGGAGCACCGGTGTTGTTCGTGAAAAAGAAAGATGGAACTTTTAGAATGTGTATTGATTATCGTCAGCTGAATAAGTTGACAATTAAAAATAGATACCCTTTGCCTCGAATTGATGATATTTTTGATCAGGTAAGAGGAGCTTCAGTATTTTCTAAGATTGATCTAAGGACTGGTTATCACCAGCTCAGAATTAAAGAGGAAGACATTCGCAAAACAAATTTTCGAACCAGGTATGGTCACTACAAATTTGTAGTCCTACCTTTCGGTTTGAAAAATTCCCCTGCCACCTTTATGTGCTTAATGAACAATGTTTTAAACAATTACTTGGATAAATTTGTACTAGTGTTCATAGACAATATTTTAGTTTATTCAAAAAGTAAGGAGGAGCACAAATAGCACTTGAGAATAGTGTTGCAAACTTTGAAAGAAAAATAGTTATATGCCAAATTCAGTAAATGTGAATTCTATAGGGACAAGATCCAATACTTGGGTCATAATATTTCTAAACAAGGGTTGGTTTCTAAACCTGAAAATATAAAATCTATTAGAGAATGGCTGGTGCCAACTGATGTTTCAGCAGTGAGATCATTCATGGGGATTGCAGGTTATTATCGCAGATTTGTGGAAATATTTTTTGCCATAGCATATCCCATAACCTCACTACAAAGAAAGGGGGTCAAATTTGAGTGGACTGAAAAATTCCAAAACAATTTTGAACAATTAAAATTAAAAATCACTACAGCCCCTATATTGAAGATTGCATATCTTGATAAAGAATTTGTTGTATGTACGGATGCCTGTAGAGAGGGGTTGGGAGGAGTCTTGTTGCAAGAAAATTCAGTTATTGCATATGAGTCTAGGAAACTTAAGACACATGAACAGAACTATAGTGCATATGATTTATATTTGGATGTTGTAATTGATGCCTTGAAGATGTGGCGACACTATCTTCTTGGAAAGAAATTTACATTGATGACAGATCATATTAGTCTTAAGTATTTATTTTCCCAAACTGATTTGAATGCTTGACAAGCCAGATGGTTGTCTTTTATAAGTGAATTTGATATGGATATAAAACATATCAGAGGGAAAGAAAACAAAATTTTTGATTCCCTAAGTAGAAATTCTTGTCAACACATAAACAACATTGGAAATAGTGCTAATTTTGATTTAGAAGATATAGTGAAAAAGGTGGCAGACCTGGATCCAAAATATGAGAATCTACAGGTGAAAATACTAAAGAAGGAGATGTTTGAATACACTCAAAACCAAAACGGGCTGATCTGCTACAAAAATAGATTGTATATCCCCAATGTGGAAACTCTGAAAAAATAAATCCTAGATGAATATCACAAACAGTCGTATGCAGGCCATCCTCGATATCATAAAATGCTAACGACTTTGAAAAAGAAGTTGTTTTCACCATGAATGAAAAGAGATGTAGCAGAATATTTAGCTAGGTGCATGGAGTGTCAACTATTTAAAGTTGAACATCAGCATCCTGCGGGACTTCTAAACCCTTTGCCAATTACAGAATGGAAATGGGACATCGTTTCTATAGATTTCATAACAAGGCTACCCAAAAACAAATATCAACACGACTCAGTGATGGTGGTAGTAGAAAATTTAACAAAAGTTGCGCACTTCATACCTGTGAAATCTACTTTTGGGACAGCCCAAGTAGCGGACGTGTTCTTGAAGGAAGTAGTAAGGCTCCATGGGGTCCTAAAGATGATTTTTTCGGATAGATATGCTAAGTTCACAGCAACCTTTTGGGAAGGTCTATTTGGGGGCATGGGCACTAAGTTGAATTTTATTACTTCCTATCACCCTTAGATCAACAGTTAGACAGAGATAATAAATCATATTTTGGAGGATATGTTGAGAATGTATGTGATGGATAGGCCATCAAAATGGGAAGACTACCTGCATTTAGCTAAATTTACCTATAATAACAACTATCAATCCTCCATCAAAATGAGTCCGTTTGAAGCACTCTATGGAAGAAAATTTCATACTCCTTTGAGCTGGAGCCAACCTGAGGATAAGCTAATGTTGGGACCAGATGCTTTACAAGAGATGGAAAGAATTGTTAAACAAATACAAAGAAACATCAAGATAGCACAAGATCGCCAGAAAAACTATGCTGATAAGAAGAGGGTACATCGAGAATTTAAAGTGGGGGAAAATGTGTATTTGCGTATTAAACCCAAAAAGAGCACACTTTATGCTGGAAGTTGTGCAAAACTGGCTTCTAAATATTTTGGGCCTTTTGAAGTGTTAGAAAGGGTGGGACCAGTGGATTATAAGCTGGCCTTACTGCCCCATGTTAAAGTTCATGATGTGTTTCATGTTTCATTATTAAAAAGATATGTACATGATGTTTCTCACATTGTTGATTGGAATGTGATACAGGTGGAACTAGAAGGGGAGTTCCTTCCAGAGCCACTTCAAATATTGGAGCGGGAAGAAATTGAGTTGAGGAATCGAACGGTAGCAAGAGTAAAGGTGCAGTGGAATCACTTTACTGCTGAAGAAGCTACCTGGGAAAGAGAAGCTGAGATGATGGAAAAATATCCATTTTTGTTTGAAAAATGAACTCTAGTACTAGATATCAACACCGAGGATGGTGTTTACTTTCAGAGGGGGAATATGTAACACCCCTAGTTTTATGTTTTTTTTTCCAAAGTTAAAAATTTTAACTTTAATCCAAAGGGGAGTGGACCCCAATGGATAAGTATTTTGGTGGATGTAATTAAATATTTAATCATAGAAATAAAATAAAATAATGCTGTGCAGATTGACCAAATGAGAATTGTGAGATCACTTGCTAAATCCATGAGGATGGATAGAGGAAAATACTTTCCCCAAAAATCTTTCAAAAAAATTATTGAAAGAATTTATTTCCAAATTAGATTTTGAGGAAAATCTAGTTTCCCCAATGAGGTTTCCCCAATGAGGTAGAGAGTAGTTGGGAAGATGTAAAAAGCTGGGAAAAGCAGAAAGTAGCTTTAAAAAACCCTAAATAAGGGAAGCCTAGGAAAACAGGAAGAAAAGCATCTTGATATTCTGGACGCAGAATTAGAAACATGCTTTGGGGAGAAAAAGCTTAAATAAGCTATTCCTGAACAGATTATAGGTTGGCCTGTGATGGAGGTGATCTCAGCCTGGGGGTGAGTTCTGGAGATAGAGGGACTCTAAGGTTCAGAGGACTGGTCAAGTACTGAAGTGGTATGATCACAGTGTCTATGAATGATTAAATTTAATTATTGTTAGGTCTTAAGGTTAATGAATCTAGCTGCATACTACTTGTAATGTTTTTTTTTTTTGGTGCTGGTTTTCCATACATTTACAAAGTTGTAGAGGAATTAAATCCTCTTCGTTCTGCATAGTTGTAGGAACAAGAATTATGCAGAAAAATCAGCCAGAAACTCTAAACCAGTGACTGGTTTAAATCTGGAGATTTATGTTACCTCATAATTCATAATTGTGTAGCTTTAATCTGTTTCTATTAAAAATAGAATTAAATCAGAAAAAGAAAACATGTGTGAAGGAGTCATTAAGTATGTGCAGTGCAGATCTATCGATTTGTGGAGTAATAGTGTATGTATATATATAGATTTAACCTCTATAAAAAAGGGAGATGGATGAGTACTTTTAATTCAGTTAAAAACATTTAGACTTGAACATAGCTAGATATGGTTTATTAAACCTGTAACCAAATTTGGCCTAAGAAATAAACATAAAATAGCACATGACCTACCTCCTTTACTAGAGAAGTCTCCAAACTGAATGTACTATTGGAAAATAAATATAAGAAAATTTATATGAAGCGCGTGTAAATTTTATAAGTTGTGAGCAATAACAAATAATTCACATACCAGATCAATATAAAATGTTGATTGGAAGTGTTAGCTAGAGAATAGGACATACTGAACATGTTATAGAATAAAAAAATAAATTCCAGAGTCTATTATTATTTACACCAGTAAGTAATACTTGGAAATTGTATGTCAAGAAGCAGAGGTAGAGGTATACTACTAAAGTAGAATAACACATATAACCACATAAACCAGATGTCAAGAATCAATAAATTATTGTAGATGTGAATACTCTTGCAGTATAAATATTTATATACAATTATGAAAATAAAATGTGGAGGAAGCTGAAATACCAGATAATACTAGTAAACTTATCAGTTCTATGCAGTAAATGGAAGTAGATAGATGCAGTAGAAATAAAAATCTTATCATGCGCACCAACATGAACTAGAAATCTGAAATCAACAGAGTATAGCATAACTCCGTTTTTGTCAAACAGGAATGGAATACATATATATGAAATCCATATGTAAATTCATGAACCAAAACTAATAAATTATGGCAGTCATGTCCCATGACAAATTAATTGAAAATATGTGGTCTCAGTGAACATCTTAGCAGGATGTTATTAAGATAGACCAAGTCTAGGGAAATCATTATTATTACAGTAGCAAAGAGAAAATTTATGAAAGTAAGACTCGAGTGGTCTGAACAAAAATTATGTATAATAACGATGTGAGATTCTAGCTTCACTTCGACCAATATGCTGTTGATACCGACCTGAAAGTGCAAGGTGAAGCGAAGTTAAATCTGAGTGAAACAACCATTTCACTGTATCACCGAGAAGGAAATTCGTATGGGATTCGAATTTAACTGAATAAAACAAGAGACGGTGAGAATGCGAGTTAATTAGCCGCTATAAATTATATCACAAAAAATAATATATATTAGTACTGTGCATAAAAATAAAGGGATACCTTGCAGATGAGAAACCATTTACTTCAAAACGACCTGAAAACAAAGATAGTTGAACAGTATTAAAAATTCGAAGACCAGGTTATTCACCTTGAATGAAAAAGAAATGGGTTAAATTTTATAATTGAATCGATTACTTTCCTAGGGTATGGATTGCTCGCCGTAAAGGAGAGGAGTAGAGTCAAGACATCGCCCCTCAAACAACATCAGTAAAGTCACGGAAGGCGATGAGGAATAAGCTCCTATCAAGCAATGATGGAATATTAGTACCAAACATTTTCAACAGGAAGATAAATGAAATATAAGAAGAGATGTTGGAATAAACAAAAATCAATGCACTAGGATAGAAAAACCTCCACGAGATATGGGTCCAACTGACCGAGATGAGTTCTCGATAGTAAACAAAACTATATGAATTTTTTTTTTTTAACCACAACTCTCGCACTCTAAGAAGAGCATATTTCTATTGGGAAAGAATATGTATCAAGGTATAGTGCACAGAGAGTAAGCCTCACAGTTAAGATAGTGAAATGCATAGAATTTCATACCTGAAATACAATACGATGATCAGATACATATGCCAGAAGCCTGGGTGAGCCGACGCTTCGTTTCTCCAATGTGCAGAATCTCAACACCGGGAGGCGATCAGAACAAATGAAGGGCGAAAGAACTGTTTCGATAATAACACAGGGATTAATACAAATGTCTCAAATCAAAAACCAATGAAACCCTAATGGATAGGAACAATCTCCACCATCCAAGTGGCCTCAGATCGATGGCCTGTACACGAATCGATTGGGTGAAATTGGTATTTAATACATAGCAGCCCAACACATAAATGTAGATCTATGAAATCAATCCCACAATACTCCCGATAATGTCATATGGCCGGCGTAGTTAACAGAGCATACTGGCGTGGCATATTATAACTAAAAAAATATATACATACAACCTTGCGTGTAAACGTAATGAGAGCTAACAAGATTGAAAATCAACAGAGTGCCATCGAATAAAGTGACGTGGAGATTTGAAATAGGTTACAATTGCCAAATACATTAAGCCAACTTTGCCAACGAAGCATAACGTACATTGAATTTAAATGTGCCTATCTCCACAGAAAACTCCTCATAAGTGAAATGTACGTGAGATATCAATGATGCTATAGTAACGCTCATTACACATTGGAAATAGTGGCCACAAAACTATAATAAATTCATATAAATGACAAAATTTTTAAATAGGAATAGACCATTCGGTACCTTGAATAACTAGAAATTCAAACATAGGGTTATAACTCTTGGAGTTATACGAAGATATAAACCCAACGAATAAAATATCCAACCTACAATCCATAAGAGTATGCTATCGAACTCTAAAGCGTAGGTATGGTGAGCCCTACAAGTGTTGTGCGTAAACGTTAATGAATAGATCGAAATGTGTGAGTAAATGTATGCATAAATGGAAATGCGTAGGAGTAAATTCAACCATATAAAAATTGTGTGTGAACAATATATATATGGTTATATATATATATGTATTTAACATAAGCCACAAACATTAGTGGAAGAGAACAATAAAATTATACATACAAGAGTAATAGGAGGAATAGGAACCCTATTCCATAGCAGATCATAATTGACAAAATTCGAAACTAGAATTGAACAGCTGTGGCCAATAGAAGCACAAAATTAAACTATAAATAGAGACTTTTTTTTTTTTTTTTGCCTTGAAAGGAAGAGACGTTACAACGCCTTAATTTATTTAGTTCACGTAGTATTGCCAACATTTATTTCTAGGTTTGTATGAATACCTTCCCTTGATTGGATGACTTTAGAAAGCAATGGGTCTTCCTTCCTCCATTAAAACAACACCAATTTCATTTCCGAATGAATCACATTACACATTAAATGTTTTTGTGAAGTCTCATGTCTCTAAGATTGGTGCTTGGCACATTGCCTCTTTAATATTTTTTAATTCCTTAGTTGCCTCTCTAGTCTAATAAAATTCATCTTTCTTCAGTAATTTTGTTAGATTCACTTCCATTATATACATTTTCAACCCAATAAATACTCGAAGATGCTTTAGTGTTGGGGGGATTTTCCATACATTAATGTATTTAATTTTCTTAGGGTATAGCTTAAAATCCTTATGAGATACAACGTGACCCAAATATCCCACCTCCTATACTTCAAAGTAATATTTGAAGTTTTTTTCACATAATTATTTCTCCTCTAATAGTTTTATCACCCTCTCAACATGTTAAGCGTGATCCTTTGAATAGTTGTTTAAGATTAGTATATCATAAAAAAACAATAACATAATTTTTCTAAGGAAGGATTTGAAAATGGAATTCATAAATCCTTGAAATGTGGAAGGTGCATTAGTAAGGCCAAAAGGGATGACCGAAAATTCATAATGACCTTAATGAGTTCTGAATGTTATTTTCATAATTTCTTCGGTCCTCATTCTAATCTGTTGATATCCTTAATGGAGATCCAGATTGGTGAATAAAATTTCTCCACATAGTTCATCCAAAAACTCATCAATGACATGAATGTGAAATTTATCTTTAATAGTGAGCTTGTTGATCTCCTTGTAATCTAGACACATATTACATGATCTATCCTTCCTATGCACCAATACTATTGGATTAGAGAAAAAATTTCAGTAGGTTTAATTATACCAACCTATATCATTTGTACAACTATACGCTCAATTTCACTTTTTTCGGCATATGGATATTTGTAACATCTGATATTTGTAGGAAAACTTCCTATAAGAAAGTGAATAGCATGATCATAATCACAAATAGGTGGGAGGAATTTTAGAGTCTCTAATACCATGGAATTATTTTCCAGTTCTTTTTGGAGATATAGAGAAATAGATGACTTTGGTGTTTCAATATTTAGTGAGCATAACTATGTAATTAAGCCATGATGTTCTTTCTTAAAAATATTTTTCATGCCATTAGAGTTGTCTATCTTACCTAATTTCTTTCCAAAAAACAATTCAAGAATATTTCTTGAAAATTATAACTTATCGTCCCCAAACATTGTAACTATTGGACTCCTAGTACAACATCAACACCACCCATTGTAATGGAAATCATCGGAATATTCAATATATATTCCCTGATGGTTAGATTGATATTATGGAAATTTCCAAATAAATTTATAGTTCCACCATCTGCAAATTTCACTTGACACTTTGAAGTTGGATATAGAAATCAATTCAATTCCTTGGCTATCTTACAATGAATGATTATGGGTACTACTCAAATCAATCAATACTATTATTGAGAGTTTGAAGAGTGGCAATTCCTGCCAGTGCATTACAAGATATGGTATGACTCATTTTTTATTTCTCTCTTGTTATTTCTTTGTTTATATACTCTTCTTTTGTTTTTTCTTGTTCCTTTTCTTACTCCTCTTCACAATCTATGTAGAATAACTTCTTCCCAACACACTTATGGAATTTAGTGTATTTTCTATCACAACTGTAAAAAAAGCATTTTTCTCTTTTTTCCTCCAATTTTTGTGGTGTCAACCTTGTAGGTTGTGAAAGACTAGGAGAAAAAACACTTCCATCTTTATAGTTGTAAGTGGTAGAGTTCCTTGTTTCCATAATTTTTATTTCAATTTTTCTTGCCACTGTGAATGCCTTCTCTAATGAATTGAAATCCCAAAGGCGGAACTCATGTTGGTTGTTATCCTTCAAAGTCACTTTGAATACATCAATCATGTTCTCCTATGGAATATTAGTTACCCTCATATTCAACTTTTGGAATACCTCAATGTGCTCTTCCATTGAACCCTTTCGTTTGATATTTATGAATTAGCTAAAGAAGGTGTTTCTCTTTGTATCTTCATAATGTTCTATCGATTATTCGATAAAAATTGACCAAGTGACAAATGGATCATGAGAACGAATCCATCGATACCATAAAAATTGACTGGGTTCTAAAAATAAAGATGCAATTTGTTCCTTTTATGTTTGTTGCACATCATGTAGATAAAAATATTTCTCCATCTGTAGTATCCATGTTACCAAATCCTTTCCACCAAAATTTCTCATATCTCTCTTTAGAATGTTGTGGGTATTCAATCCAACAGTAGAGTCCTTGAAATCATGATTGAAAATCATTTTTTTCTCATCACGAGTTTCATGGAATATAGTTTCACCATTAGGAAGAATTTATTGTAGCAACTTTGTTAAACCTTCATTCAAACCTTCCATGTTTTCTTTCAAACCATCCATCTTGGCTTCCATGTCTGCTCTTAATCCATCCTTCAAACCTTCCATTCTTGATTTTAATCCATCCTTCAAACCTTCTATGTTTGATTTTAATCCATCCTTCAAACCTTGCATTTTTTATTTTAAGATAATATTCAAACCATTTATATTACCTCCCATTTCATTTTCGGTTATTGTTTGTGAGGGAGAAATTTCTTGCACTTTGCCGTATTATTTTGATATATCATGTTGTATCTATTCCTCTTCTTCATCCTTCATAGTAGATATTTCTGGTTGCTTACTAGGTGTGTCCATTTTTTTTGTTTCGAGGAATTTTAGAATCAAACAATGATATTTGTGCTTCAATATGCCCTTTGAATCACTTCAAATTTATTTTCCAAAGAAGATTTATGAAAAGTAAAAAAAAAACACTTTTTTCTTTATTTTTAGGTACTCGATATTGAAATTGTTTTCTCTATAATTTTATATCTCCAAGATATGAAATATCTTCCTGTGGTATCCCCTTGTGTCTTCTTTCCAATGCCACAAGTCTAAATATGATTGTATTCTTCAATAAAACGTTATGTGCAATATCCCACGATGACTTGATTATAAACTGGTTGAATAGAGAAATATCTTATGGAGTGCCATGTGTCATTGTTTCGAATTTTGACCCTAAAAATGATACACGAAAAGCTAAAATTTGTGCAATTTTATTCAGCTTTTTATGAAATTCAAATCCGATGCTCACAGAGAATTTTATGATGAGTTTACCTAGGATACATGTTATATATTTAATTCTCGATCCCGCGAAAACCATAATTTCTTTAGACTATATCTTAGAAAGAATAACGAACAAATATATGAAATTTTGACATGAATTTAATTGAGATTTAGGCTCCATGGGGTCGAAATTTCAGCTTCTGAATGCTTGTGGAAAAATGGGTATGAGAAAATACCAAGATGACATGTTTGAAGCAGTGAAACCCTAGAATCCAAATCTCTAATACCAAATGTTATGTAACAAGATAAAAAAATATAAGAAAAGATAAATCAACGAATTTAAAAATAGCATGTTCGAGGAACCAACACCCTTTACACCACATAAATGAACAATTCTTGGATGATACAAATGACAAGATGTAATACCCCTTATTTACATCTATTATGTTTATTTAAATATGGCAAATACTATGTGGACCTATGGAAGAATTATGTTGTTGGAGGAAATATCTAATTTTAACTATTGATGAAAATTGCATAAAGTTTGTAAATACAGAGTAATAGAGAGACCTGGAAATTATTTTCCATGAGGATAGCATAGAATTTCAAACTTTCCCAAATTATCCAAAGAAAATCCTTTGTAGAGAAATATATATATATATATATATATTAGATAGAAGAAATATCTAAAGAATTCCAAGTAAAGAGGAAAGTTAATGGGAATAGGTAAGAAAAAAAATGCTGAGGAAAAGCGAGTTCTAAAGAAAAATTTTGTGGAAAAAAACATAATTAAACCCTAGGCTATGTGAAATAGAAACCTAGAATAATGAGAAACCATTATGGAAACTTGATGGGGAAAGTTGGCTTAAAAGTGCCATCAATAGTGTGACAAGAGGTGGTGAACATTGGGGAAAATAAATCTTTGCTTGGGGGAGAGATCTAAGGAGAAACTCATGGTTGGGAGGAATATAGTCTTTACAAGTAGGTATGCAGCATGTAGAAAGGTTTATATTCAAATTATTGTGTTTTAGAAATGACTAGATGCAACATCTAGTCTAGGTTTAATAGACAAATTCTCCTTTGGAATAAGTAATGATTGGTATATTGAACAAGGGTGTAACAGTTATCATGTCTTTGGTCTCTTATGCTCTTTCAATACTATGTTATGTACAATTGTCAATAATGTGTTATGTACAATTGTCAATACTTTGTTTTGTACAATAAATTAATGTATTGTAGATATATACATATACAATATGTTTAAGTATTAACCCACATAGGTTTATGAATAGAGGGTAAGCGCAATATATATTCATATATGAGCATAAGTAAAAGTAATATAACCTTTAGCTGCTAAGCTAAATAAATCTATTCCTGGAATGAATAGAAGAAGCTTGAAAACTTAGAGACTATGCTAAGACAAATCTAGCATTGGAAATAATAAAAGTTAACCTTCTACTTCTAGCTACTATGGAAATAAAAAGATGTGAATTCATGATACAGTATAGAAGAAGATGCGAGTTTAATTTATGAATAAGATAACATATGCATTTAACATTTAATAGAAAACTAAAAAAATAGATTCCTATTATTAAAGAGAAGTGAATCATTTGAATTTACCAAAGACAACAAAAAAATATCAAAGATGACTAAAGTCACATATCATCTGGAGGTATACCAAGATGGATGAAAACTGATGAATTCATTAATATAACATGAGATTCTGAATTGAGATGCATACACATATATCATAGAAAAATATGAGGAAATGTGAATCAGATTGAGAATACATAACAAGTTGTCGAGCTAAGAAAAAATAATACTATACATCCATGATTTTACAAAGTAATCTATGTAATACTAGTATAAATTAGGAAAAAAATGTTACAAATGTTTATCAGTCTCATAGGCTAGGTATGGCACTAACAATAGAACCTAGTAGCTATAGTAGCACTTTCCTAATCTAAATAAACCTTGAAACCTTGTTGGAAGGAGAGCCATGGCAGAAAAACTTACTACCAACCTAAGAAAGGACATAATTGCGAAGTATGGGCAGTGAGGGAACCATGAGTTTAATGCAGAGACAAAAACATATTATTCATACCTGTAAGAATGAGAAATGTGAAAATTAGAAATAGAAAAAAGGTAAATTATTAAATCCAAAAACATTATTGTATAAGGGACAGAGAGGTACCTTACTTGAGCACGATGTCATGATGTGGTTTTCTCCAACTGTGCATATGAGACAAACAATGGTGTTAGTGAAAGAATACTCCAAGAAAGTAATTATGAAAGAGAAAATATTTCAAAACTAGAAATTGCATAAGGTGTCGAAATTACCTACAAAAGGAGGCATGTGAGGATAAGTTATCATCTTCGTCACCCTCGAATTCTATATCTATACCGAAGGTTCAACCTGGGCCAGAAAAAACCCAACATTATAAACTCAACAAATAAGCCTGAGTATTACAGAGAGGAGAAAGTGTGTAACATTAGTTAAATGAACATCAATACTGAAATAATAAATATATCAAAGGTAAGAGTGGTTGTAAAAAACCTAGAATGAAAAATACCTAAAATTTCCTTATGCATTTCCATGAAAAGTATGAGGAGAAAAACCCCAGATGAATATTACAGATGTTCATGGAATAGTAAGAGGCTAAAAACTCAGAACGGAAATACTTCTATGAGCATAACAAAATTCTAAATGAAAAATCCATAATTTAATGAGACAGAGGATAGTAAACACTTCTAATATTATATTTCATTCAGAATAATTACAAACATAAATTAAATGAAAACCCCATAATTTAATGGGAGATATGATAGCCATTACTCTATCTAATATATTTCATTCAGAAGAATTTAACCCAGAAATAAAAATGAGAGGATGAAGATTATCCAAAGGTCTGGTTAGCATATCTAAATAACCACGAATCGAACCGAACATTGTATGGGAAGAACGAAATGTAATAAAAACTACTCAAATGTAATTATAACAAATAACAGAAAGTAGGTTTCTAATTCTTTGGTTAACATATCAGATATACCAAAATCGAGCCAAGAAATCGAATTGGGAGAATGGATCCTAACCAAGAAGCAATTTGAACCATTAATTCGTAGTGCCTCTCCCAAAATTTCGTCAGTGGAAAACATATTTTAAAGAAGAACCAGAATGCTAAATAAAATATGCAAACATAAAACTTGAGCACGTAAATTATTTACCTTTGTAATGAAGGAAATGGCCAGGGGATTATCAATTTAAACCCCATGATAT